>BQNB010032417.1:4010-53189 GCA_026074375.1 Tanacetum coccineum | reverse complement strand
TGTTTATTAAGGTTTTAATTTTGTTTGTTATTCTGAATTTGTTTTTTTTGTTTGTTTCTGAAATGAAGGAACTTTAAAGCTGGAGATCGGAATTGGATACTGAAGTCAAGAGTTACGGCATTGTAAGTGTTATTTTATTGTAGTATTACATATTTAGGCCTGAGATAATGGGGGAGATTATGACCATGATTTTTGGTTGAATACATGGCCGCTTAATTAGAGTTATTATAGATATAAGTATGTCCATCAAGAATTTTTAAATGACATGTGTTGGCGAGATGGGTCCAAAAACTATTCAATAAATGAGAAATATGATACATCATATGCACGTCCATCAGTTTCTTTGGTTTGTTTATATTGATAGGGTTGAGATAAAATAGCTTGATTCAAGTGTTACATGAGATTATTAGTTTGCATTGTGAAAAAGAAAAAAAACACAAATCTTATCTTTTGACACATAGATAAACAACTTATCAAAAATGCCACTTTACCATGCTAAAATTTGATAATACGAAAATTTGGCAAGAAGAGTTGATTACTGTATCACTAGAAGATTAAACACTGTCACAAAAACTTTTTATTCTAGATTCATAATATAACATCACAAAACACTTAATATGGCTGATTATGCCTTTGTACTTACAAGGTGGTCGTGGAACATAGCTACCCAATTGAAAGTTTAGAGCCTTCAAGAATGGTACAGAGCAGGTTAAATCTTTTCGTTGTTTTTTGAACATGCCAAGAAAAGTAGTGTTAATTTCTTTTTTAAACAATGAAATAAGAAAAATGTTCTTATGCGTACAAAGTACAAACAAAATCGAGCCAAAAAGTTTGAATAGAACCTAATATATATCTTTATGAGTTTTTTGGACAGGTTAACAATGTATTAAGGATTTGGAGCGGGCCAATAAGTGAAACCATTGCCTTCCACATACTATCTTTAGGCAGGAGAGGGTATGGAGCACTCAATGTTGCTGATTAACAAGAATTTTCAAAATACTATAGAGGGTGACATATTTGCACATAATGTTATGAAGGTAAAAAGGTACATTGTAACTTCCCCTTGATTAATACATCATTTCGAGAAGTAGCATTGACTTCTTAGCAAATTTATGAAACAACGACCAGTAGTATAGTAGCATTATATAAACACTTATCCATCGGCTAAAACGACGTCGTTTTAGCCACGCTGGACTCCCCTTTTAACAATTACAAAAGATAATACTTACCAGACATTAACAAAATATACAAGATCTAACCATTTACAAACACATATAATTTTAAATGCTTGACTTTACTTTTCTACAAAAGCAGCTTATTCTTATGGAGTTTTTTCTTAAACGGTTCTGTGCACCAAGAAAGAAGGGATCAGGTTCATGATAAATGAGAATCCATATTTCACAATGGTATAGTATGAAACGTACGAGGTGCAGGATATATTTGTATTGTTGATTTGATGCAGGCTATGAGTAAAAGGGTTGTGGATAGCATGTACTGAACCCATGTTTTTAGTTGACATTGTTGTCTTTACTAAACCCATCTTTTTAGTTGGTGGACATGTGAACGGCTGCTATTGTGACAGATGTTCATGTGGTGGATATTGCGGCCTATGCTGGGTGTCATGGTGATCAGGTACATGCGGTCTCAGCCCGCTTTGAGCGAGCCTATCACTGGAAATTTGGTGATGTGTCGGAGTGTGGCTCGAACGATGTTACAGCGTTGAAGTTCGACGAACTGTTGCCAACGTTGCCGGCTACTAAGGTTTGTAGTGGGGGTCCACTTGCGCGTGTGTGAATCAGGTGATGGTAGTCTATGAGAGATCATGGTGCATCAGGTTTATGGGCGATTCGTTGATGTGATAGGATCGTGTGGTCGGGGCGGCTGGCAGATCTTACGGAGTTCTCTCACTACATGCTAGAGTATTTCCGATGGAATTGGAGGTGAGAGGTGTAACGGTTCATACGTGCTTGGATCAAGGGTTATCAGGTTTCTGTTTCCTGGTGGCCCCCCCCCCCCCCCCCCCCCCCCCGATCAGGTGTTCTCATCTGATCACGGTTCTAGATATATGACCCGGTGATCTGGTTCTTGATAGATGGCTTTAGAAATGTTGTTGATCAGGTTACTTCAGGGTTGCGGTCGCGATCAGCTTCGGCAGTTAAGTGGCTGATGTAGTATCAGGTTCATCGTTGATCAAGGTTTCATGATAACATTGAGAATCCATATTTCACAATGGTCATTAGTATGGTAAACATACGTGTGTGCAAGATATATTTGTTATTGTTGATTGGATGGCAGGGCTAATTAAGAGGCTATTCATAAGGTTGTTAAACAGGGTTTGTGGATTGCATGTACTAGAACCCAATGTTTTTAGTGAGGATTGTATGTCTTTACTCAATAACCATTTCCTTTTTGTTTTTTCCATGCTTAATTTTTCTTTGCACCTATATTGTTACTTCATGTAGCAAGAACAATATGTTTATGCTTTAGTCAATAGATGTGTTTTAGTTGCTTATGTTTTGTGACGTATTCTTAAGTAAGGTTAGCACCCCAACCAGCTAGACAGCGAATTAACGTTTAGCTAAATCCTTTCGAGACCTGGTTAGTTAGCCACTTTGCCGACAACTGCTGACTGGCGGGGGCAATAGCCACTCTTGTTGAAAACAAGATGTGGCAAAAGGAATTGGTTTCATACTGATGTTATGATATCGTTTTTCTACGATAGTGAAACAAAAACTATAACGTTTTTTGAGAGAATAGGTTTTTCTATTTTTTTTCTCCTTGTTGAGTTGCAAAAAAAATAATGTCGTTTTAATGTTGGGCTAGACCCGTTGTGAGTCAAAAGGCCTAAAACGACGCCGTTTAATGACGAAACACGGTCGTTTTGAGAGTAGCTGGCGGATTTAATAATTGTATTAATCTAAACGATGTTGTTTTGCATGAGGCTGAGGATTTATAGGCAAAATAAACTTTCACACACACACACACCGACGGAGACTGAGATAGTTCCACATACACAGACACTGATGGAGATCGAGATGCAAAGACGAAAGGTCGAGGAGATTTTTGTTGCATGTGAGTTGTGAATTTTTCTTTATTTGCTTGATTCATATTTATTTTTATACATGATATGTGTTTTCTTAAGTTGTTCCTTTAGAGTTAGAATCGATTTAGGGGTTTTGTAAAGGATGATGATTGGGCATCAAATTCTGATTAATGTTTGATAACGAGGTATTTTGCAGCCGCAAGTTACTGCGAAGCCTAATATCTGATAATTTTTGTCTGCGATTTATTGTCGATGTGAAAGTTAGAATTTTATAATTTCCGTAAATTTGTGAAACTCAATCACAGTTAGAAAGTTGCAAAAATTGAAAGACATTTGTTGTGAATATAGTGCTTTGCGTTGGAGCCTTTTGAATGTCATTTATAAATATCTGATATTTTAAATAAAATAGACTTTATATATTATACATTTGTCTTTTGAATATACTCGAAGTTCGTTGAAACAAACTAAACAACTGTGCCCTGGATATTCTTCAATTTTCCACTGTAAGTGTAAGGCAAGAGCAATATAGTTCTTTAACTTTTAAATCATGAGGAAAAAGAATCCAAGCTTCCAGAGATCATCGAGATAGATGATGACGATAATGATGATGACATTGTTATCATCAACAACACACTCATCATCTAACTCAACGATCTCTCGAATCTTCGACTCTTTCTCCTTAAACGTTGAATGCTGAAGAGATATATTGCGAAATATTAAAGCTGGAAATACTGAATAACATGATGCTCATTAGAATAATTGAGGTTTATGAACCATGCGTTGAACACTTGGATCCATTTGTTGCCCAAAACCGAAACAAAGCAATACATGTTTGGCTACTAAATGTTCCAGTAACTCGACGCATCCAGCTTTCGCTTAGCAGGGCTCTAGCGGCTCAGCTTCCATTTGAAGTGGCATAGTGGAAGTTTTCCGAACCTCATTTTGAAAACCTGATTCCATTTGTTTTCCGCGCCCGTATGCTTTCTGTTATTTTAGTTTTACAGACAACTAAACACTCTTATCATAAAGTATCTTTCAATGAATTATTTTTAAGTAATTACTGAGTAACCCAAACAAATAAAAATTGAATCCTCCCTTAAGCATCATACACAATCTTTATATCAATTTCTTCCACCCTCCTCACCCAAACATTATTATAAGCATTTGAGATTTCTTGGATAGCCTAAATAAAAAATAAAACAACTTATTAATAAATGTACCAATAACTGTAACATTTATGAAATGATCGATTTTTATGACAACCCAAAAATTTCAGGTTTTCTTTTACCTTAAACTTGAACGTTTTATTTTGAACATATACGTACTTGCTTAATTTATAACCGGATAGGTTATCCCGCATACAACGAGAAACAACTTTGAACATACCCCGTCTTAAGACTAAGTTTAGTCTACACATAACAAGTATGTTATGACCATCATGAGCATGTTTCATAAGTCACTTGCATTTATTTTTACAATTTTTACGTAAAATACTTGGCACTTGCATTAAGTCCCATGCATGCATGCATTATTTACCACATTTGCATTAACACTAGCATGCACACTAATATTCAAAAGTTAAAAACCTACCTCCCCCCTTACTAACCCACGTCCGGCCACCCCACTCCCCACCATGTACCATCATCTTGTTTTCTAGTCTAACCACCACTCCCTCACCATAGTACCACCATTCTTATTTCTAGCTAACCCTTACATTTTTGTCTCAAGCCTAACGACTTCTTACACCCTTGTCTCATGACTACACATTTTGTCCCTTGCCAAGAAAGAACACACACTCTCTTGTATAACTTTGATGCTCTTCCAAGTTTCCATTTATTGGTGCTATATAAGAGAAGCCTCCTAGCTCATTTCTCACACACAAAAACACATCAAATCTCTCTTCCTCTCCTCTGTAGCTCACGGCACAAACAGACACACTCATAAGGTTTTCATAGTTTTCTAATGGTTTTTGCAAGAAGACTTGGGTAAAAGATATAAAACTAGGGTTTTAGTTAAGTAGTTTGGGTTAGTTGGTATCATTTGAGCTCCATATTACCATCACTTGTAAGCATTCTCATTTTTATCATTTCATAATCCATACATCATTTATATCATTCTATAGAACTTATATATGCTTGTAGTGTAAAGATTTTGATGCAAAACTTGCTAATACAAAACCTTATTTTGAGCAGAACTTTTAGTCGACTTATATGAATGAAATGAACACTTTAAAACAACCTGATGCGTACATTTATTTGCAATTCATTACCAAGTTTTAAATTTATAAAACTCAACTACCTATGGTCTACAACGCACTAACGGGCAGAGTACCCGGTCGTGTATAGTATAGGATTGATAAATCCGAGGGCATTCTCAAGAGCTAATGGGCGGTCTAGAATCTGAGTTTTAATTGTCACGTATTTTGAAATCAGGTTTGATGATTAAATTGAAAGATAAATAAATATCAGGAAACGAATTAAAGACTACTTATCAAATGAGAAAATATGCTAACCTAGTTATTTTCTTATGAATTAACTCTAAAGTGTAATGTTTACTCATTCGCTCTCCTAAAGGCATCTAAACTCGTTAGGCTCAAAACCGCATCCTTGCCTAACCTATGATCCTTGAGTGGAATGAACCCATGAAGGGAATTGACTTTTTCTCAGTTCACAGACATTAAGATTTCTAATTAATCTATGAGATATGTTTTAGTGCTACCCATCAACTCTAATGTTGTTCACGCCTAATACTACAACTAGACAGGTTATAGTAAAAGCTTACACCCAAAAGGGTGTAAGGGTTTTTGGAAAAACACCTCATGCTAATAAGTTGCTACCTACTAGCATGGCTCGCAATCCTAACCATGTTCTCATACTAAGGGGCGCCTAATGGGCATAGGTCAATCGTGCACGCTAGGATTCGGATGCTCACTTACTACCTAGTACACACTCAACCATATTTTAGAACCTAGTAAGGGATACGAGGGTCTACAAGCACTTTGTACAAATTATCTAGGAGAGCAGATCAATAAATAATAAGAATTAAGAAATCACAATACTCATAGCAAGGCTAACACAAACGTGTTTAGCCAAAAATGTTGTAAATTACAGAAGCGTTAATGTATGGAATCATGGATAAATTAAACGTTAAGCTAGATAAAATTTATTTGATGAAAGACTAATAATGACGATGATTGGAAATGAATTCTCCCTTAAAGAGTGAGGGATGATAGCTGGAAAATGATTTAGGATGGTCCCATAGTCATCCCCTAAGATGGGAGAGAAAATGATACCCAATTGTGCAAAATTCGACCTTTATTTATAGGCTTCGAATTGGCTACAACGTAGTTGAAAGTGTTGAACTACGTCGTAGTTGAAGTGTAGAGCTACTCCGTAGCTGCCCTGGTGGAGCGGAGCTACGGAGTAGTTATTAGTTGTTTATGTTATAACTATTTACTCGATAGGGGAGGGGCAGTGTGTGTACGAGTACAATTTAGTTTTTATTAGACGTGAAACAATGAAGGAGCTACAATGTAGGAAAATGAAGTTAATCTCAAGAATAACATTCCTATTTTGTTGTTGGTAACGAGGTCTTAAATGAAGCTAATCTCACGAATGTTATCATCATAAGAGCACTGAGAGTGATGGTGCCAAACTCTTGGTGCCAAACTCAAAAAGTGGTGCCACGTCAGCAAAAGAGAGTTTGGCACCAGAATTGCTATGGCACCTGAATTCAGTGGCATTGGTTTGGCATCAGAATTCTGGTGCCATAGCATTTTTTTTCTTCATATTTATTTAAAATACACTTATTTATATAACTAAAAATAAAATTCATTAAAATTAAAAACATTATATTAATAAAAAAAAATGTTACATAAAAATAAAAAGCATAATATGTAAAAAGAAATAAACAATGAGGGGCTAAAATGAATTTGGCGGTGCCGGACTAGTTTGGAGGTGGTGGATATGCGGGCTCGGATTTTTGCCCTTTTGGGCTGTTGATGATAGCTGGCGTCGACCGGACCATCCTGCGTGTGTCGATTTGTAGCACACGCATCTACTCGCAATCTTTGAGATTGGGATCAACAGCCTTCGGTCTTTCACTCTCTCTCTCGAGCATGGTCTGTTTGGCTCTTTTGCGGTCTAAATCGATATTGTTCCGCATGTATTCTGATACGCGGCTGGAGTTCTGAACCGGAGCTAAGCGTCGAGTTAGAACCCGTTACGTTGACTTTTAGCAACTCGTTGCAAAACGGGTGGTCGAGGACAACTCATAATCCTCCTATATGCTACGGTTCATCATCGGTGAACCAAAGAAGACTTTTATTTGCAAAGGTGAATCGGGGGTTTGTCCACATGTGCTTGCCTTTCAAAAATAGCAAGCACTACGATGCTTATATCAACCCCACCACGGTTGCAGCATACAACATGTACAACCTGACATATGATCTTTCATCATTCATCCCCACTATGAACCGGTTTCTTGCAAACCAATTGATTAATCTCTTAGAGAACGCAAGGTTATTCATTTGGAGTCCACTTACGTCACAGTTCTTGGTACGCTCCTTGATGCCTTTTTTTCTTCGCTTCCGTATTGTACACATTTTGGATTTTGGTACCAAAAAGTATCTTGCTTTTTGATCACACCCGTTTTTTGGATCTCGGAAACATGATTGATAAATTTTCGCCAAAAGCAACTCCTCATCTTGGTACTCGCTTTACTGAACTCCTTTTTTTGTTTACTCTACTTGCACTTCTTTTTCTTTGTTTTTTTTGACATCGACTTCATACGGCCGCTGCGGCTAGGCTTCGACGTCGGGGTCGGAAGCGGCTCCTCTTCATCTTAGGTATCTTCGACTTCAAGGTGGTGCGATTGTTGCTCGGAATGTGGTTGTAGATGTGATGAAATTGGGCAAATCATTCCTTAAATTGTTTGTTTTTTTTTTGCATTAATACCAATTTGTCAAACCATCTTTACTATTTGTTTTATTATTTTTGTTTGTTTATCTATCATCACCTTTGTATTTTGGTAATTGTTGTGGTTGTTGTTGGTTGCATTTGTTGCATATTTTAAAATTGTTGAAAACATTCAACAATTCTCTTCTTAGGTAGAAATTGGGGTTGGTAGTTGGTAATTGGGATAGTAAGGCATTTGGTTGAATGACGGTTGAGTGGAGGAGCCCAGATTCGAAAGATCGAACCGGAATGTGAATTCTTTGGTTTGGTTGGATGTTAAGCATACCGAAATCCAATTTGGTTGTTGGGGTTGGGATGTATAGGATTCATTTTTTTTAGTAGTGAAAAAAATGGAGAAATAGGAGAAATTGTGTTATAAAAAATGTATTGAAAGTGTGTGTTTTGTGACAGTATGAAATTAAAAAATGGGGTATTCGGTTATTTATATAGGATTTTTAAAGGGGTAAAATTAGGATTTTTGGGGTATTTTTTTTGAAAATCCGCTCCCCTCAACCAGGAAAAATGGTTACTTTATATATATATATATATATATATATATATATATATATATATATATATATTTTTATATAATATATATATATAGTAGGGATCTGTGAGAAGGTAAATTAAAATAAGAAGTGGTGAGAAGTGAACTACAAATCACTCATTTGAGATGCCAACGACTTGCATTAGATGCATTTTCATATTCATTTAGATAGAACATGTTGAGTTTGAAAGTTTATTTGATTGTGTAGTTGGTGCAAAATTGATTTTCTGATATTGGCCACATGTAGAGGATACCAAAACTCAGAGAAATTATGAAATGAGCTAAAATACGTATATGCATCTAATTAAAAGCTAGAAAAACACTTTATGAGCTTTATTATTCTTCCAAGATTTTAGTGATGCATTTAATTTAAGTCGGGGCATTTGGGGATATTACGATTTTTTCTTCTCATTATTTAATTTTTTATTTTTATTTCTTTTGTTGTTTTATACGTTAACTTCTTTTCATTCTTATTTAAGAAAACTTCTCATTTGATCCTAACTCTATATATATGTATATATATATGTATATTAATATATTTATGTATATGTATATTTATGTAGAACATATTTATATATGTAGATATATATATGTGTTTATAAAATGTTATATACTATATAGATATTATATATATATAGGGTTCGCGTGGGCTGTTAAGCCATGGCGCGAGAACCCTTGGACGCGAGCCACGGTGTGGAGGATGACGTGGGCTTTTCTCGCGCCAAGGCTTGGCGCCAACGTTTGGCACCACCACTCCCTCCACTCTAAGAACAGTCCTCACTCGAAGTGATGCTGATTTTAGTGAGGATATTCTGAACATTGCTTAAAAACAGTTGTGTTTCTAATGATTCTAGAATATATTTACAAATTACTAAAGAGGTGATACGCTGATGGCCTTAATCACAATGTCCCAGTATCAGTTTTATATATGCCAACAATTGCTAAGCCATCTTTTCATACTATGTGTCAACTTTTCATACCAGTCTTATTTGAATTACAACTTAAAACTAGTAAGAATCATGACAAATGTGACAATACATATTTTCCAGTACACGTTAATAAACTTAAAACTATTTACTTTGAACTTTTACTTGTTTATTTTTACGTGAAACCGTTACGTTAAATCGCGTAAACTGAAAAACAACTTTAAACGTAAACCGGCATTAAATAAATATTGGTTTACGTCAAATGTGTGTTATAGGACTATTATGAATATAATTTATAAGTCTACATAATTTATTTTGCAAGTTTTATGTAAACGTTTAAACTTTCCGGTATAGTTCATGCATGCATGCAACATCAAGTATTTACTACCTTTGCATTATACCATAAATAAATAAAATACTTGCTCTATTATCCTAAATACATTATATTTAAATAAACGAGGATTATCCTATAACTATATATGGCATGTAATCTCAAATCTTTCCTAAGCTTATCTTTTTTATACAACTAAGACTACACCATCATTAGTAAAGATCAAGATTTCCTTATCTCATCCTCTCCCTAAAGTAAATCGTCCGACATGAGACTAAGGATACAAAGCTAGTCAAATTCTTATTAAGGAAATAACTTTACATGTTTTATCAAAGTACCATTTAGCTTTTTACCAATTTGTTTTATACCAACCACCATCAACTAGCTTTCATACTTCTCATATACCACTTCACAAAATATTTTCCTTCTCCTCTCTATTAAGTGCTCGGCAACAAAAAAGAACAAGCAAAAGATTTGGTTTTAAATTTTTACAAGTATTATCCAAGAATGTTTAAAGGGTTTAGGTTAGAATCAAACATATATTTGGGGTTTGATTGTGAGTATACTTGTTCAACTAATCTTCTCATCTTGCTAAGGTTCACATTCTCATCCCATATTTTTCATTTCACATATCTTGCATAAACACTACGTTTACAAATTTATATCACCAACTAGTTTGCATTTTTGAAGGTTTTGTAAAAAGAACAAGTGAATTCTTAGAAATAGAATTTTATAAAGAGTTATAGAATTTGATAATAAAACATGTACACACTCTTATACTATTTATTTTAGTAATCTATGAATTTACATGTTGTTGTAAAAATGGTAAAGTATAGACTAAACTAGTAAAAACGCACAATTTATTCTTGTTCTTAAATTTTATGTTGTTAGTGATAAAATGGTGGAAGGGACTAGGTTAGCATGGATTTTTTGTGGTGATGGTTGATTGTGAAAATTGGTGAAAGGGATTGGGTTAGTATGGATTTGCAAGTTGTGGGTGAATTTAAGAAGAAGATTAGAAAACATTATGTTGCTGTCCGAATTTTCTCCTATTTATTTTGGACAATAAATTGAGCTTTGATAAGCGAGGGAATAGATAGCAGACTTAAATACCTTCGCGTGAATATAAAGAACGTAAAAATCGGATTTAAAACGAAAGAGATATGGCCAAAATAAGTTTAGTAAGTTTTCCGGCAAAAACTGGTTTTATAGTAGTCTGATCAGAACTGTTCAATGACGTTTTCGACCCTCTTCGGGTCCGAGTCGGGAAATATTTATAGAAAATGTTTTGTAGAGCTCGACTTTATGTAAAAATGTAGTACTCGCTCGTTCCGTGAATCTTTATAACGAAGAAGTTATGGCGTTTTTAAAACCGGACCTCAATGTATTTTTTATATATAATGTGAGTTGTTAAGAAATAAAATTGCGGTTTTCGAGTGTTTTCGTGTCCGTTTGAGCTACAAAACCCTTAACAAATATTGTAGTATCACTTATATAATATTTATACGCGTCGTAAAATTTTATAAATATTATTTTATAAACGAGTTAGGATATATTTAAGTTGGCTATTAGAAAATACTTATAAAATAATTAAGCGAGCTAGATTATAATTAAATTGGTTAGTAGAAAATATTTACATGTGTTTGGACTTAAGTCTTAAGTGGCGAATTTGACGTAAACATTATTTTGACTTATAAAACTAAAACGCAAATTATTATGTGCTGATATAATGTTATAAAAATATGGGAGAATTGCATATATACCCACTAAAACTTGAATATTTGCATATATACCCAAAACACAAGTTTTCAATGCATGATGTACAATGTAAGTTAAGCATGTTTTGGGTATATATGCAAATATGCAAGTTTTAGTGGGTATATATGCAATTGCCCCTAAAAATATATTGCATCATTTTACTTCGCTTGCATTATTCTAAATCGACCCATACTTATTAAGGTTACGGTTAGGGTTTCCGTGCATCGTTTTCCGTGCTTACTTTTATTACCGATATCACTAATTGCTTGAGGTGAGTTTATAGCCCCGCTTTAACTTGTTTTACAATTATTTTATAAGTCTCGTGGTGAGATACAATGCTTTGTTTTATATTTTTGAACGCAAGTACTTTTCTTTTAAATGATTACGATTTAGCCTAAGTAGCGATAAACCATTATGCCCGAATTATCATGAACCGTTAATTACTTTGTGTAAGCACGAGTGTTATAAATAGATTTATTGGGGTTGACACCCCCGTCCAGGTTTGGTACTATTATGACCAACGGGCGTATACCATATCGGATTTAGGGTGTTGCGGATTGAACACCTACTAGGGTACTTTGATTGCATTAAATTGCATACATACTATGTTGTAGCTTCGGTGTCATGAGTTTAGTGCAATCGTAATTACTTTTGTGAATATTGTATGTGTTACAATAGTCATGCCTTACTAAAACTTGCGGTACAACTTTACTTACTTACTTAAACCTATGAACTCACCAACTTTATGTTGACATATTAAGCATTTATTTCTCGGGTGCTTAACTCGTTATGACGTTATTGAAGTGCATTGGAGTCATCATACATCAAGATTATTTTTCATGGATTCCCACTTGCATATAATTATTCTCGTTGTATTGAAACAATGATCTTCTTTTGATGCAAACTCATGGGACCACTTGTTGAAACTTATTTATTTTTAATCGTATCAACGAGGATAACTTTTAAATGACTCATATAGAGGTCGTTCTCTTAAATCTTGTGCTTATGTATTATGAAGTAACGCCCTCGGTTACCTATTCCGCTGCCGCATATTTTGAGGGTGTTACAGATTGGTATCTAGAGCCAAGGTTATAAAGAACTAGGTTGCATATTTTACCTAGACTATAACCATTTCATAAACATTGCATCACATAAAACTTTTCCATGTGAATACACACTACTTGCTTACATGACTCATACTTGCGTTTGCTTTCCTTTACGTACATTTTACACTTAATTTATATAAAGGTTATTTATATAAATACTAGAACTTTTCTAAGACATTGTGAGTGATACGATGGTCTTTAAAACTTTTTCATGTCTTTTACATAATACCGTTTTACATAACATTGAAACTTGTCACAGTCCGCCGATCCCACTAGTTACCTTATCATTCAACTCCGAGTTGAACACCCGCCTTATACTGTCGAAACACCTACACCATCTTGCGACCCATAACACAACTTTTAGAAATAGACTTATTTTTTTTCTCTCACTCTTCTGATTTTGAAGAATCATGTCAGTCACAAGATAAGGAATGACTACTGATGCCATTGAAGAGTTGAGTGTGGCTGATGCGTTGGCAACTTACGAGACTAATCAGAAAACCCGGAATGGTAATGGAAATAGGAGTGAAAGCCAATCTAATGGCGAAAGTGTTAGCAGAAGAACTATGCATACTGCTCGAGGGTGCACATACAAGGAGTTCTTGAATTGTCGACCTCTAAATTTTAAAGGTACTGTGGGGTTAGCCTGATGGTTTGATAAAATGGAATCTGTATTCCATATTAGTAACTGTGATGTCGAATGTCAAGTGAAGTATGCCACTTGCAACTTGCTGAATGGCGCTCTAACATGGTGGAACTCCCATGTTAGGGCTGTTGGACATGATGCAGCCTATGAAATGTCATGGAAGGACTTGATGAAGATGATGACTGAAGCTTACTGCCCAAGAAATGAGATCCAGAAGCTGGAAAGTGAGTTGTGAAATTTGACGGTGAAGGGTACTGATGTTGTGGGCTATACACAATGTTTTCAAGAATTGGCTTTGTTGTGTCCAAGGATAGTTCCCGATGAAGCTGATAAAGTGAAAAGGTTCATCTAGGGTCTTCTGGATAGCATTCAGGGGAATGTAACTTCATCTAAACCAACAAGACTCCAAGAGGCAATTCAGTTTGCAAATAGTTTGATGGATCAAAAGGTTCGTGCCTATGCTGCTAGGCAAGCTGATAACCAGAGAAGAATGGATAACAACCCAAGAGACAACCACGCACAGGAACCACCCTACAAAAGGTAGAACGTAGCAAGGACCTACTGTTGATCCCTTTTTAACAGATCTTACTTAGCTTGTTAAAGCTTAGTTGTGTTGGATAGATCCAAAATAACTATAGTAGAAACTAAGATTGTGAATAATACAAACTATGCGGAATCTAGCTTGTAATACTAAGAAGAACAATGAAACAGTAAAACAAGATCTTGCTAAACTTTCAATATATTAAACACATTTAAAGTTACAGAATAACCTTGAAACTATGAATACTAACTATTTTTGCTATGAAAACTATATAAAACTTCATCTAGATCTACGCCGTAGGGTTCCTTTTATACATCAAGGAAACCCTAATGGGCTTACAAAACACGTTACTTGATTATGCATATCTATTCCTAATATATCTCATGCATATCACATAAGCAATACTAACTATTTTTAACTAACACTACTAATAAACTAACAGTACTAACATTTTGTACTGGCAGTACTAACTATAACACTAGCAGTACTAACTTAGCTTGGCAGTACTAAGTCTTCTCTTGGTAGTACTAAGTTGAACCAGCAGTAGAAACTTGTAGAAGCCCTTAATTCCTAACAATCCTCCCCTAAACTTATGATTTACCTTCAAATCATCAAGTTTCTGAATTAAACCTTCTATGTAGAGAGGATGCTTCTAAACACTTTACTGTCTTGGTCTGTTTGCTAGTATGACAATTTTCCTTAAAAGCTCATATGCCATCTCTGAATATTGATCCACTTGTAGCTTGTTACACATCATCAAAGTCAACAGCCCTCTTGTGAGTGGATAATCTTTCTCAACCAACATGAAGATATCATGTCCTCTGTCTGTAGATACATGGTGAACACCACATATATCGTATAACCTCCATGTCAATGGATCATGCATATACCTCTGAAGCTTCCACAGAATGTCATAAGTATCAGGTTCAAATAACCTCTTCAATTCAACCCATAATGTTCTTTCTTTGTCATCGGTAGGATTTGTTGAACTGAATCTTTCTTTAACCAAACTCCATAGCTTATCCAGGTCATCTCTATCAAATTTATTTAACATATCATTAAAGGTCTGATAAGCTTCTGTATGGTTTCCAACTCTAATAATTTTCCAACACTTTCTTGTGTTTTCAAAGTAAACCTCCCAGTCTATAATTGGATATTTGACTTGTAGGGATTCAACATAAACTTCTTCCACTGGAACTACCATTATCATTTGTTGTATATCCTCTTGTGATATCTCATCTGCTTTTAGTTCTTTAGTTGGTTCTGAGCCTTCTCCAGTCTTTTTCCTTTTTAAACTTTCTTCTTGAAGATTTAGACCTGCTCTTTTTGTTCTTTCTTTTTCCATAACAGAGTCCATAGGCACAAATGAGGTAACTTGTTTGTAAACATTATCAAACATCTCCTTGACTTCATAAAAGCTCTTTCCCTTGAAGTGTTCCATCTTGTATCCTTCCATATTCTTCATATATGTGCACATGGTCTTTCTTTGCTAAGACATGGTTTGAGGTTTATGTCTGATTGCCTCATATCGCTGTGCTGCTTGTAGCTTCTTTCTCTTGTCAATAAGTTCTGCAAGTAGTCTTTCCCTTTCTTCAATGGATAGATTTTCCTTTTCTTCCTCTTACAGTTTCTGAGCTAGATTCTCATCTGCTTGAAAATCAAGCTTGAACATCATCCTAATCAATATCAATAACTAGGGGATTAGCTTCATCTTCAGTAGTCTCACTTGCAAGTAGCCCTTCTTGTTCTGCATTAAACTTTGCTTCTTGTTCTGCATTAAATCTTGCTTGTTCTTCTTCATGCAACTTCTGAGCTAATTATTCAGCAAGGCTCATCTGAATTTGAACTCTCTTTTTGATCTTCTTTGGTTGTTCAAACTCTTGCATAATGGCTTTACCCTTATCCTTTGTAGTCTCAGTAGTCTCACTTAATAAAGGAATAATGATGTTAATTTGTTGAACCATACCAGCAGTACTAACTGGCATTGATGCACCAGTAGTACTAACTGATTCTTCAGCAGTACTAAATATCCTACTAGCAGTATTAACTCCTTCACTGCCAGTACTAACTGCTCTTCTTCTTCTTCTTCTAGTATAAGTGTTAACATTTTTCTTGGCCGCATCTGCAAGAACTTTAGCTGCACTAAGAACTCCTAACTGATCTTTAGATTGGTCTTCTTGACTACTAACCTTTGTAGGAGTAACCAAGGAAATTCCTGCATCTTGATCAATGTCTTCTATCATCCTCCCCTGTTTGGAAGGATCCTCTGAACTCTCCTCATCATCTGAGACTACAATCTTGGCTCTCCTTCTAGCTTGGCTTGTCTTGACAGTCTGCTCTAACTTCTTCACCTTTTTGATAAGTTTAGTTAAAGCAGCACTATAGGTTTGTTTTGTTTGCTTCAATTTTGTCTCCAAGCTGTCCACTTTGTTTGACAATTTTGTACATAGAACCGTCAATTCATGTAGTATGATACTGCCCTCATCACTTCTAGGTGTGTGACCTCCTAGGAGAAGTGAATCATGGGGCATGGTAGGGGACTTAGGGATGTTACCACTTCCCTGTCCTGCATCTATGCTAGAGACAGTAGTGGCAGCCCCTCCATGAACAACATCCACACTTGTGAATGCATCCTCATCTGCTACATTGGTGTAAGTAGGAGAACTGGGCGGAGGAACCTCAGTTTCCTGTCTAGTTGGTATCCTTGAGGATGATGAAAGTGGTGGTTATGAGGTTGATAGAGCACCTGAGGGTGTGTGATAGGGCTCAACTAGGACTGTTGATCCTTCACCCTGCAGAATTAGACCTTAAACAAGCATTGTTGGAAATAAAGGAATGTCCACCCTAGTGTATCCCTTGGAAGCCCTTCTTATATTACTAAATAGTTTTTGTGTTAGGGTAGGAGCAATATAAGTTATGTTGTTAGGTAGAAGATGTCTCTTATGCTTGTTCAAAAAGATTTGAATAAATCTTGGATACATTAAAAATTTAGACTTACTATCCAAGTTTTTCACCATGCCTTTTAATGTGATGCGCGGGATATTTAACTAGGACCGGGCTGGGTTTGTGTTTGGGATTAAACCGAAACATATAAAATACTTAGATTATTGATCGAGCCCGTTCACGATATTATCCTGTTACAACATTAACTAATTAAGACCGTAGCTCCATCGTAGAGTGAACGAGCTCCTTGTTCGACTCAATAAATTGAGGCTAACAATTCCTCCGAAGTGAGGTTCTGATACCTCAGGGAACGAGCTTCTTTATTGACTCAATAAAATTGAGGCTAACAATCTCCCCGAAATGAGATCAGTGAGATTGCTTTAGTGTTTAAGCTCAAGTGGTTCTTGGTCTTTGTCTTCGTTATTTGTTGTAGGCTAGTTCCTTCATGCTTTGCGATTTGACTTTGAGCTTTTTCATTGTCTTTATCGTCTTTGCCATCTTGCGTTCTATGCTCTTTGACCACACATGCTCAACTTATGCATTATTTGAAAGCTTCAAATCAGAGTTTGGGAATGGAGTCTTTGTCTTTTAATCTTGAGGCTTTCTAGATAGTATGACTTCGTAGATTGAGCATTTTGAATGGGATTGCGGTTGCCGTCACAACCGTTTGACCTGCAGTTTTGTTAGTGATATAACGAGGAAATTAATTGAAAAATAAATCGACGTGTCACTCGTTAAAGAGTTTTTGTAACATAGCCGGTTGAGTCATGTTTTTATCAAAATTCATCAACCGGTCAATTCATTTACTGGACCAAAACGATATCAAGTTGTCACAAGGTTTGATTTCATATAGAATTCGCAAGTCACCTACGCGTAGTGACTGTTTGATGATTGACACGGAAGGAATTTCCATTCGTCATGTGAATACTTAAAGAGTATCACTCTGAATGTTATGGCAAATAATACAATGATACCTTGCGTTGGCACTCTTCGATGACAGCTTTTGGAACTCTGATGATGTTACACAAGTGTTGAAATGGTATGTGTCCTAAGAGATTTTGATCTGATTCTTGGCTCTAGACTGATTAGTGCATTTTGGGTTTAGTACTCGGAGGCTGGAGAGTTTGCCACCTATCAATATCAACGATCTCGGAATGAGATGTCAATAGATAAGTGTGTTATCTCCGTGACAAATGAGACAAAGTTTCTGTTAAGAGAAAATTCCGATATGGTAGGAAGGGGTTGTGCATTGCATACTGGGTCCATGGATGTCGTTTTCATACAGAATCATCCTTGTGTTTCTGATTGCATATGTATTTGACCCGGGGGGGGTTTTCTGCCTTAAGTGTGTGGAGGGGCTTCTTTTTTAGACCCTTTATCCATACATTTCTTTTTAATTCTTCAACGCCTTCAATGCTTTTCCAAGGACGTCATTACTAACACTTGTTGTGATTGATTCCAGTGTTAACTCACTCTTTAGTCGGATTATTCCCTATCATTATTCTTATCATACTAATAGGATTGCTATTTCTGACTTTTGGATTATCCTTGGGTAGATCCTACGGTTTGGTTGGATCATTATGTTGATTCCTAACCTAACCACCTTATGACTTCAGAATCGTCGTGAAATTAAGATGTTGTTGGGTATAAGATCGAACCATAAAACCTTTTCAGCACATTGAGTCGATTAGATCATATTTTAATTACATTTTCTCCCCTTATTTTAAATAATAAACACTTAGTTTTTGAAATACCTTGTGATTAAAATCTGTCTTAAAAATTACGTGGGAGAAAATATGGTCAGCATGAATGGTTTGGAACATTTTGATAATGTTTTGAATACATAAGAATGGTCGTTGTTGATGTATCCAAAAACATTAAAACTTTGTTTTTCGAAAAACTCCCCCTCAAGAATAGGACCAATTGAGAAATTGTTGTCTTTTTAAAAACATTGTGAGGGATGGAGTGTTGAACACACAATTTTGAAAGATTATGAATTGTCATCTAGAAATTCTTGAAAAACTGTGTTCAACTTTTTGAAAAACCAGATGTTAGAGGACTTCTCTTCTAACGGTAAGGGTAAGCGCACTGAAACGTACACTATCCTTTTTTTGAGACTTAAATAACATTGACATTTCTTGTAAGAACAGCTCAAAGAACCGAGAAGAAACGTTAATTTTATCGTTGTGAGGATAAGTTATAAACCTTCCTTTATTTGAAGTACGGGTTATGTACTGAAATGTACACAAGCCATATAGAAAATAGAAATGACATGTTTTTGAACCTATTTGCAACTCTCGCTCGAACTTCATTTACACACCCGTGTCAATGTTATTCGCATTCTAAGCACCGCTAAATGTTATCGATCTCCATGAGACATGTCGCGAAGAATAATATTTTAGGGAAATTTTGGATTATTGTTTGTTGTATTTTCTTTCAATAGTTTTATATTTTTGTATTTTGCTGTTCGTAAAAAATATGTACATGGTGATGTTTGTGTTGATATCAACAGACTCATTGTCAGAACCGCCAGTTCAGATCAGGAGTCAAAACATTCATACCAACATCCTTCAGAGAGATACTTTAACGATCCCTAAGGAAGGCTTTCGTAAACAGTCGGCTAATTGGTATTCAGTTCATGACAAAATATAATTAAGTATTAACTTTTCAACCTGTTCCTTTATGTCACATGATACCGAGTATGGATGTTGCTTTGTCCTGCGAATGTTGTACTAGGTTGATGAGAATGCTATTCAGGCTGACTGAGAGTCAAGTCCAACGGTTGTTTTGTTGTAGTTGAGCCATATCTTGAAGTGTGTCCTCTTCCTACTTTACTTGAGCACAAATTGCAGATAACGCACATACTCTGCCCGCGCTGGAGACATTGCAGGCAGTTTTGTTTCTTTGACAATCTCAACTTACAAGGGGTTTTTTTTTTTTTTATCACAAGGAACGGTATCTCCAGAAGTGCTTTTTTCGAGTATAAGGCATCAGCACATGATCAGCGTCTCGGAAAATGCTATTAGTTCAAAGCCCAGAATGCTTGGATTCCAGTATAGTTCCCATGTTAATGGTACCTTTAGGTATTTAAGATTCTTTTTAACCTCCTTGAGGTGGCGTTTGTGTTGGTCGTGCTTGATCAACGTGCTCACAATAGCATACTGATTTGCACTAAGTTGGTCTACTAGATGTCAAAGTAACAGAGTGACCAGATTTTATTCGATAATCATGATGGGTCTACCGGCTTCTCCTCTCAAATTCTAAATTAGTTTGGGTGTAGTAGCAATGTGTTACAAATGGAGTGACAATTGTCCATCATTATGCTCCTTTTCAGAATTTCTAAGCGTTCTTGGCCTCGATTGATAAAAATTCCTTTTGGGGACTTGTGGATCTGAAGTCCTGCAAAGAATTTCATCTCCCCATTTATTAGGACATTTTCAAATTCTACTGTGCATTAATTTTTCCAAATCTTTATTGAATATTTAGGATTTTGTCGATCCAAAAATGATGTCATCTAACGTAAATCTGATAAGTTTGATAGAATATCCTACCAGTATTTTATCTTTGAATAAAGTTGGGTCAATTATACTTTTTTAAAGCCCTTTTGGGACATCAGGAAGTTTGATAGTTCATTCGTAACCGGGCTCTGGAGCTTGCTTTAAACCATACAAAGCTTTTCCTTTAGAAGGTAGACTTTTTCTGGATGATCTGGATCAACGAACCCTTCAGGTCTGAGCAAACGTAAACCTTTTCCTTAAGGGACCTTTTTGACAAGAAATGCTGTTTTCTCGTCCATCTGATAGATTGAATAAAGGACTTGTGTGTGCCTAGGTGGGCAACAAAATCCGAACTGCTTCATGCGAAAGCAACTGTAGCAAATGATTCTTCTAAAATCAATACCCTCTTCCTGAGCATAACCTTTAGCAACAAGTCGTGCTTTGCTGCGAATTACTGTCTGTTTTCTTCTTCTTGTTCTTACGTAAACCACTGTGTTTTATAATCCATCTTTGCCAAATGGTTTGTCGAATTGTTCCCAGACTTTTTAGTCTGTTTGTAATGATGAAGTTCATCCGGCATTGCTTTAATCCATGCAGATTCAGCCATTGCCTCTTAATGTTCTTCGGTTTTCACAAATACTCTCCGTGAGCGCGCACGTAAACATACACAATTTTTGTCTTATTTTGTGCCTTAAAGAGCCTAAGGGTATATGGTGCAAATAAGATTGGTTCATTCTTGTCTTAAAGAGCCTTAGGGTATATGACATGAATGGTGCCTTGCTTAAGTAGCCTAATAAAAGCCAAATTTTGGTTGCCTCGATGTGGACTTTATTCTTGATTGCATTTGATCTTTTGAAAAGGGCTAAGAGCTAATTATTGCGTTCTTTACCATCACGCTTTATTTTTGGAATTAATAAGATATCGAAACAAAAGTCTTAAAGAGCCTTCGGGTATATGACTTAAGTAAAATCCTGAGATACAAAAGTAGGATTTGCGGGAGGAAAAGTAAGTACACAATTAGTATTTATGAGTAGTGTTAGTGTCATGACTTGTAATTAGCGATGATCTTGTTTTTAAGCTTGGCATGGGAAAAGTGAAAAATCGGGGATGATGAAGTTATCTTTTAGACGCTTAATTGTGCTTTTTGTTCTATGATCCTAAAAGTTACCAATGTGGTAATGAAAACATTGCATTATGTCAACACAAATAAATTGTAGTTAGGTAGTTAATAATCAAGAAAAATCATAAAAAGAGAAAAATCTTAGAAAATGGGAAGTCGGGTGTTTTATAACTTGTGATCTCTTAAACAAAACTCTTTGCTACTTTTCAAAGGTTTAGTTTGGGGAATTTTCGAGGTATTTGGTTATAAGGCATGTGATATTGCGTGAGGACACACAATCGTTTAGTTTGGGGAATTTTGATAAGTGTAGAATACACATATCTATTTATGCTTAAAAAGGCCCAAATAAACCCAAAACGGATCAAAAATGGCAAAAATGTGCTTGTATCTGAGTTTTATGTGTGCAGGTATGGATATGTCAAATATCACAAGAAATCAGTCAAAAACGAACACGAGAACGGATGAGTGATCAAGAAGCTAAAGAAATCAAAAGCCGAAGCCAGAGAGATCATGCCTCAGCCTTCTACAGTCAACTGCAGCTTCCACAGTCAACTTCCAAAGCCAAATCCATTGTTTTAATAACTCAAGGACTATTTTTGCAATTAGTGAAAGTTGTTTATTAACTTGAAATAGTGCTTGCCAAACACAAGGGCCGGAAATGTAATTTCCTCATAGATACAAAAAGCGCGGGTCAATGAACCGGGTCAAACTACCCATGGACCACCTCTCATCCAATCACAACCTTAGCCCTAACCCAATTCAACCCGAACCCTAACCCGACCAACCCGGTTAACTTATAAACTCATTTACAGTTACTATTCACCCTCATTTACCCCAAATGCGATTAAACCACACACACACACATGAACACACACGAACACACCATGAACCCTAGTTTCTTAACCACTCACCCACACACTAATTAACCATAGGGTTAATGACCCCCTCACAATCCTTAACCCATCCATCGCTTTCAATTAACCCCAATCCCATTCCACCCTGGCAAATTGAGATGATACGATTGGGTGATGTGACGTGTGTGAGTGTATACACTCACATATCTAACACACATCTATCCACGTCATTAATCCGGGTTTACACATTTATAATCCTACGGCTTACGATTGAGCTTCAAGGAGAGAGAAGAGATGGAGGGTCAAGATTGAAGCGAGAAGAAGGACCTAGAAGATGGGAGGAGCTCGAGCTTCGGGTATAAATACCCCCATTTATTTCAGCACAATGGAGTAATAATATTTTAGTGGTTAATTTTTCAGTTTTATTTTAGTAGTTTAATTGTTTTCGATTAGTATTGAGTAGTTTTTGTAATTTCAATTTCATTCGTATTGTAAACTTTATTTCAGTTTTTAATAAAAGTAATATTTCACATTAATTCGTATTCTTCATTTAAATTCTGTCGAAGAGTTTTTGTTTGTTATTGTTGAAATTGAACAAGACATTGACACTCTTGGAATTGGATGGCGGCTGAGTGTTCAATGGGGTGTAGTAGGCTGAGGGTCAGCTTATAGGTTAGATTAGGATTGTTGTTTATTGATTTTGTATTTGTTGTTCATTAAATCA
This sequence comes from Tanacetum coccineum, assembly GCA_026074375.1. Classification (NCBI taxonomy): domain Eukaryota; kingdom Viridiplantae; phylum Streptophyta; class Magnoliopsida; order Asterales; family Asteraceae; genus Tanacetum; species Tanacetum coccineum. The sequence goes on along the minus strand of BQNB010032417.1, from coordinate 30,198 downwards.
AGGCTTGATACCATACCTTTATCAATTGCACTGGCTGCTAATGGTATCAAGAGTATAGGAGTATATACACGGATAGACATCAGGTTAACGTTTAGGATTGATTGGTTAGTTCTCGTCAATATCTTATGTGAACCATAATAGCCTCTGACATAAAGCTGTTAATGCTTTCCTTCTTTCTGCTGGAAGACACCAATACCCCTTTATTTGTTTCTCAAGCTTCAATAAAGTTTAGTGTTAGTGATTTTATAATTCTGTGTCTTTGATTTAAGGGCTTATGTGAATAAGCCATAAGCCCCACTCAGCTTATTTTCTTTCCTGTTCATGCTGGAAAGCAAAGGTACACTTTATTTGATTTGCATTTGTTCTTATTCTGTCAATCTTCATAAGCTGTGAGGTATTGGTTTGTTAAGTTGAGTAGTTGAATAAGTTGTTTTGGAATAGCTTTTAGTTGGATAAGCAATTTTATTAAGTATTCAATTTCTGTCAAGTGTTTTTTATTTTATTCATGTAGTTTAAGAGATAGATTACTAAGTTTTAGAAGCTTATAAGCTGATGAGCTTATACAACTTATTTTAAATAAGCTGAGTTAAGTTTTAGCTTCTTAAAAAGCTAATAAGCTGTTTAATATATAAAAAAGGGATGCTGTTTGTTAAGGGTTAGGAGCTGTAGGGGCCTGTCTTGCATATTTAATAGTTTCTGTTAGTTTATAATTTACTCAGTTAGTCCTTGTTAGTTTAAAAATAGTCCCTAGTTAATTACACCGTTAGTCCTTTCGTTAGTTTAAATAATAGTCTTGTTAGTCCCAAGTTCAGGGACCACTTCTGTCCTTTAATCAATCTTTGTGTTTTTATTAAAAATCTCATATGTTGCCCGCCTACCCTCTACTTTCGAAAATGATGCTTTCAACCCATGTGTTTGTTTAAGTTTTTAGTTTTAAGTTTTATAAAAGTAGTTTTTTATAAATAATAAATTAAGTTTTTTTAGTTTAATTAGTTAAATTAGTTTTTAATAAATAGTTCAAAAGTAGGGATTTTAATAAAATTAATTTTCTGCAATTTTTCTCTTTATAAAAAGTATTTTTATAGAATTTTTAGTTTAAGTTTTATATTTCTAAAAAATTAATTTTCAAATTTAGTTTTAAAACATTTAATTTTCAAACCTTTAGTTTTTTTTTAATTTTAACCTTTTAAGTAGTAAAAGTAGTTTAAAAATGTTTTTCTTATATGTTTAAGTATTTTAGGATTGAGGTAGCTTAAAAAGTATTTTTCTTAATTTTTATCAATTTAATTTCTATTTTTAGAATTTAATTTAGATTAAATAGTTTTTAATTCATAAAAAAAAAAAAAATCCAAAAAAACCTTTAAAAAATATTTTTCTTTTTCCTAAAATTTTCTTTAGCATTAATTTAGGTTTAGGAATCTAGTTTACATTTTTAAGTTTTAAATTGCATTTGTTTTCTTAAATGTCGCATTTTATTTACTTTCGTAATTAGTTTAATTTGTTAATTAGTTGTTTAATTGTGCCTTTAATTTTAGTAGTATAATTAAATCAAAAATATCTCTTTTCTTATTCAAATCAGGATCTAAACTTAAACGAGGTTTCCATTGCACGAGTCATTGGGGAAACGACCCGGGTGATCATACTTGCCCGGTTTAATATACGTATTCTATATATATATCTTTGTGAGTGGAATTGTCCAAGGGATACTTGGGGATTTCCTTAATTTCTCTATAAGTATATTATATTTTACGTGTGTATAAACTGCTGTCGTTGTATATAAATAATTAAATAGGTGAGATCCATAAAGAACATGGTCATCTTAAAGAACAAATGGGTGAATCCTAACCACTCATTTTTTCATCATAATAAAAAAACTCATTTTTCATCTTTTTCTTAAAACTCAAATATCTAGCAAACGATAAATCGTTAAACGACAAAAAATACACCATCGCGACGAGTATTTTTTTATCTTTCTATAAATGGGCACTTATATATATTTTTGACGAACTTTTTAAAATTTATTTTTTTTCAATCACGTCTGAAAAAATCACATGTGATTTTAAGAAATCACATGTGATTGTGATACAAATCACATGTGATTTTTTCAGACGTGATGAAAAAAAATGAGAAAAAATAGATCGTCGAATGTATCGCGGACGGAGTTTTTTTTTATCTTTTTATAAAGGGCACTTCTATATACTTTCGACGGCTTTTTTTGATTTTCTTCAGTAACGTCTGGAAAATTTCACAGCTGATTTATGAAATCACCCGTGATTTAATGAAATCACATGTGTTTGTATCACAAATCTCATGCGATTTTTTCAGACGTGTTGAAATAAATAATCGGGAAAAAAGTTCGTCGAAATATCGCGCGGAGTATTTTTTTTATCCTTTCTATAGGAGTGACATTTCTATTACTTACGATGGAACTTTTTTTTTCGAATTTTTTTTTAATCAGTATGAAAAAATCAAATGTGAGCGTGTCTAAAAATCCATACATGTGATTCGTAATAATCAACATGTGTTTTTTCAGACGTGATTAGAAATAAAATAATATCGAAAAAAAAGTTCTTCGAAAGTATATAGAAGTGCCCCTCTATAGAAAGATGATTTAATTCTCGTCGCGATGGTATGTTTCGTTTTGCGTAACGATTAACGGTTTGTGAGATATTTAATTTTAAAAAAATTGGATGAAAGTGGGGTTTTTAATTAAATTAATATAAAAATTAATCTAAACCATTAGATGGAAATAAAATGGATGGTTGAGATGAAATGGATTGTTCTTTGATTATAGTGTTCTACATAGAACTTTTCTCTTGACGCATAATCCCATTAAGTCACCAGTAAAAACAAACCTTGTTAACATACGTCTGTATCATCGCTATCGAACGCATGGGGTTTTCAAGAGATATTCATAATCCGCAGTTTGTTATTTCAGTAAGCGAAGAAGAAAAAGAAGAAGAGGCACCATCTGCTGATCCACAGTAAGTTCCATCTTTAGTTTCCTTTTGGTGGTATTAATAAAATGAAAAGCTTGCGTTCAAATACCAACTAGATCAATCGAGTTTATCTTCTGCTAGCTAGCTAATATCTGTACGTGTTTGTGTGTTTGTTTCAGGTCGTATTATTACTTCTGTGTTTTGTTTTTGACGGCTCTTCTTATTCTCTTGGTTCCACTGGGACTTGCTAACCCCTTTTTAAACCGCATCATGATACTCTTATGATTATAGTCGATGCCTTAATTATCAGTTGCTGCACTATCATCTATTATTTTGGTTTTTGCAGGCTTTTTTTTACAACGTTGGATGAAGAATATCTATTACACCATCTTGAAAAGTATTGGTTGCTTCTCCGTAATTCCTACACCTTTCTTGCTGATGGTTGTGATATTTGTTCCCCACAAACTCAATTTGATTGTGTATTCAGTTATTTGTGGAATCTTATTAGTCGTGATCCTAGTTGCATATTACTTTGCTTGGAAGTATGCATGCTGTTATAAACAAGCACGAGCTTCAACGATTATCCTATCTATTGGACTGCATTTCCATTGATTCTTTTACCTTCCATGTTTGTGTTGCCGTACTACATCACCCTATGCGCCGTAGACCCATTCGTGCTTGTATGCTGCCTGGTCCTAGTTGTGATTTATTCTTGTATGTTCACGAATTTCGTACACCAAAGTACAGAGAACGAGGATGATGATCAAGCTAATTAATGTCCAACACACAAGTCTATCATGCAATCGCAGCATCCTTGATTAGAGTTACTTGGTAGATTTAGGATAAGACTAGTATTGAAAATTAAGTTGTCGCAAACATATTTATATCTGACGATCTGTTATTGTAGTGGTAATACATTTTTTGTCTTTAATTTTCTTTTTAAAAATCCCATTGGTCTTGCATATATTACAAGTCTCACGTACATACGTAATCCCGCCCGTTAGGCTTATTTGGTATGCACCCCTCATCATATATGATATACTTCTCATTCTATGGTTCATTTATAAACACAACAAACAGGACAAGTATATACGTCAGTCTGCAGGTGCAAACAAATTATGAGATGCTGTCTTTAATCTCAACCTCTATAATATGTTCAAGAAGAGACTCTCACCCTGACCTGCTATGACTCTTAATGAAGTCTCTTCTTTTTCGAGTTCATGTATTAGTTTTTCAATCGTAAGGTTAGAAATATCCCTAATTTGTCTGATCCTGATCGTGATCCTGATCGTGATCCTGATCGTGATCCTCATACCTCAATCATTATTCGTATCACTCTCCGTTGCGACTTGAGGGATTCTGACTGTTGAAGCAAATTCCTGCTCCGGTTGCTTTTAACTGCTCCGAGGGTCCCTTCAGTTGACGTCATCGTGATCCTGATCGTGATCCTGATCGTGATCCTGATCCTGATCCTGATCCTCATACCTCAATCATTATTCGTATCACTCTCCGTTGCAACTTGAGGGATTGTGACTGTTGAAGCAAATTCCTGCTCCGGTTGCTTTTAACTGCTCCAAGGGTCCCTTCGGTTGACGTCGGAGTAGGATACCTACACACAGAAACGACACGCGTTAGTCTCGCCCCAGGATTGACCCCAAAACCAAACTCCGGCGTGAGAGTAAGAGGCTGGTTCTTAATACAAGTGGAATAGTATTGTCAGAGATTAATGTCAATAGAAAAAACATGGTCAATAGTAAAGTGCCTTTGGGGTATTTATACTACCCAAAGTTGTACCTGATTAGTGACGTCACAGATAGTTGACCGAGACTGACACACGAGGGGACCACTGACCTGGTTCACCAGCGACAGTGTCAGGCTTGACTTTTGGGAAGAAGACAACCTGCATAGCAGCGTGATTCCCGCGTCGTCTCTTGGTCATTGCTACGTCGCTTTCCAACTGTGTCTGTACTTGCACTCCGGTTCTAAGTTCCGGTACGTACTCCGGTCGTGTGATGCATGTCCGGCACCATGTGTCCGGCACAATACACGAACATGCCCCCCCCAGTATTGTGTTATCAGTCGAGAACTGGTGATGCAATACTAAAATGAAATGTGTATTATATCAACGTACTGGAACGTTATCCGGAATGCTCTGCATGTTACCGTTGGTGTTGTCGCGAAGCTTTTGCTGTTTTCTGGGCTTTCGTTGGGCTTGGGCTTATGAAGGCCCATAGGTTTTTATTTTATTTTTGCTGACACGTGTATCCCACTTTCAAGATGGACGGTTGAGATCGCGCTTTCTTACGACGTGTCCTTTCGTATCCCAAGGTGAACTCGACCCTATATATACCCATTCATAACTTCCATCGCACACACACATTCGATCTGACCCGCCCCTTTTGCTTTTCTACTATCCTTCGATATCCCAAGGTGCGTTTCTTTCCGCGTTTTTCTTTGTTCCTTTAGTTTTTATTTTGAGTATGTCTGGTAGTGAGCCCGGTGAAATGGCTCCGGAGGGTTCGAGAGCCGTGGTCCTTCCTAAGTTTGACATGCATATATATACCTCTAAACTTACTCCTTCAGAACTGAAGGCGGCCGTTAGTGAGTATTGTATTCCCCTAGATTTACATCCTCGTCTCCCGCATTCGGGTATGACGATGAATAGGCTTTCGTCGAGGTATATCGGTTTGTACATCGAGCAACTTGAGCAAGGTTTGAGGATTCCGTTTTCTTCTTTCTTTCTTGCCGTGATTAGACATTTTGGGGTGCACGTCTCGCAGTTAGTGTCGATGGGTGTCAATAGGGTGATCTTGTTTGAGATACGTTGTATCAGTTTAACCATTACCCCTACCCTCTCTTTATTCTGGGTTTTCTATAAGTTGTGCAAGCAGGGTCATTGGTTTTCTTTTCAGAACAAGACCAGACGCGATACTAAGAAATGTTTTAAAGAGGTTACCTCAAGCTTGAAAGGATGGAAGAAGAAGTTTTTCTTACTAGACCGTCGAGAGATTCCGGACGCCATGCCCTAGAGGCATGGTGATACTGACCTTCATGATGACTTTCCGACCACATATAGTGAGAGCGATGCTGCTCGTTTATCTGAGTTCTTGGTTCCTCTTCGGTCACCTCCTCGACATTTATTATATGTGTGTGGATTGACCACGGCTTGTCGACATCCGGAGTTACAGTACAATATAAACGATCAAGATAAGAATGGTAATTTGTGGGGTGGGATTACATTACTTTCAGTCATGTGTCGTGTCTTCCTTTCTCAGATTTGATTTCTTTTGCAATGATTAGCATTGATACCTTCTTGAAGCTTCCTACCTGGATCGGGACCGTTGTTAGTTAAGGGGATCTTATTCCAAAGACCAATGTCCGAAACCACGATTCACCCCTCCACTAGCGGTTGGTACTACAATTCCGGAGCTGACTCCATTCCAGAAAAATTTGGAGAAACCCAATCCTAAGATTTTTGCGGCTCAGGAAAAGAAGAATCAACAAATCTTGCCAAGGCGAAGGCTAAACGTGTTGGTGCTGAGGCTGCCGGAGGTCCAAAAAAGAAACAGAGAGTCCAGAGACACAACTAGCCGACTTAATCTGGCTCGGAAGGAACCTTGTCAACCACTCCTCTTCATCAAGCTACTCCAGAAGTTGCTAAGAAACCTGCAACTGTTGTTTCTGAGACCTCCTCCCATGTCGAGAAGGAAGTCGTTGACCTGAGCGGTAACACGCACGTGTCCACCCCTCCGGTTATGGATACCCAGCCCTCGCCGAACCCTGAACATCATGATACCTATGAGGGTACGTTTCTACCTTTCCTCTTTTTTTGACACTTGTTTCTGTTGCTTTTTTCTTTCTTGTAGTTCATTCGCAGTCCTCTCATCAGGGTAACGAGGACGAGCCGGTAAGCAATCGGTATGTGCCTAACTAGGGGCTTCGTAATAACCTCAGCATCTGCCCCTTCCGTGCTTGCCAAGAGTTGATTTCCCATCTGGCTACTCTGACCGAAGATAAATTCTTGGGCTCTCTCTCCAACGTGGAGGTTATTAGCCGCGCCTATCAAACTCTAAGGTAATCCATTGTGACTCAAGGGGAGCTTTTGAAGAGGCATGAGCAACTGAATTGCAATTATGTGGACCTGCGAAACTGTAATGATGCCCACTTGTTGGAGCTGGACCATCTGAGGTCGAGTGTTCAGAGAGCCGATCAAGATAATGAGGGGTTAACCAATAAGCTTGCTTTACTCGAGAGTGCTCACTCCGGATGTGAGTCTTGGGAGAAGGAATTGATGGATGGGTTGAAATATCTGGAAAGGGAGAGAGATGAGTGGCGGGCAACTGCTTCAAATCAGGTTGAAAAGATTCGTGGTTTGGAGAAAGATCTTGAGCCTAAGACTCACCGGTTGGAAGCTGCCGAGGAGAAGATCAGGGTGTTGGAGAGTGAAAAGCTTGCTCTCTCGACTGAGTTGACTCGAGCTGAGGCTGATCGTCAGAAACTTGTTTAGGAATTCATACCTGCCATGGTTAAGATATTGCACACAAGTGTCGAGTATAGGTAAAGTTTGGCCGCCCCAGTTAGTTTGTGCTTTACTGCTAGGTGGTTGGGACTCAGCTTGGGTAAGTCTGAAGATCAAATTGCAGAGTTTTTGGCTGGAACTAAGGAATTGGACATTAAGGGATCAAAATTATGAGAGGAGAAGCATCAAGAGCTCTTCACAAAGCAATATCCTTATGTCCAAAAGGTTGCAGACTCCTATCTCCTTCCTATGGCTGACCTCCTGCAGGTTTCTCCTGACGTCCCTACTCCTCCCCTGGTGACTGAAACCGGGGTTCCTAGTGTTGAAGGAACCAATGATGCTACGCTAAAATCCCCGCCTCCTATCCAAGAGAATGTTGAAGATATCCTTTTTGGGACCACCACTTGGGACCACCACTTGATGCCACTGTTAGCTTATTATGTTTTGAGATCATGTAACCGAATACGCTTTGGAACGAATAGTTCTGACTGATATGTAATGAATGTGGTTTGTTTTAGATAATAATATAATGTGTTTCTCCCTCCCTTTTCTTTTTAATGTTATCGTTGTGAATTGTGATCATGTGTTATAAATTGTGACTTAATCCGGATGGAGACATCGGCACTCCGTCCGCATTTAATTTGTCTAGTGTAGACATCGACATTAGTCACGTTTAATTTGTCTACCGCGTAGACATTGACACTCCGGTCGCATTTAATTTGTGTATCGTGTCACACGTCCGCCTCGTGAGGCAGGACGGTTTTGTGGATAATAAAATGACATGCATTTTTTAATCATCCGGTCATTACCCGGGTATATAGCCTTTCATTGAAGGCTCTTCCCTAGTTAATGAGACTTAGGGGAACTTAGGATATTGACTACGCGGAGTCACATTTTGTTTATCCGGCAACCGTCCCGTAACGCCCTTCCTAGTTCGGACCCAACTTGCCTTGTTTTTCTACCCGACTAGCTTTATTCCTGCGGTACACAAAGTCTCTGACCTTGAACGACATAGGACAGACTCGTTTGTTTTAGTATTACTCTACCTTTTTATTGTATTTCACTTCCCTAATCGCCGTTGTCTCCCTCCTTTCCTGAACGAGATCCAAGTTCAACCGCATCTCTTCCTCATTTTGTGCTTCATTCCACTGAATGGTCCGGTAAGTTGGTATGCCTATTTCGGCCAGAATCACAGCTTCACTTTTGTAAATGAGACTGAACGAAGTTTCACCGTTGCTTGTTTTTAGCATGGTTTCATGTGCCCATAAAAAGTTAGGGACTTTCTACCCAACCACTCTTTCTCTCGGCCTAAGAGCCGAGCTTGAGAGCAGTGTATTCTCCCCACAAGACTCATTGGCTTGCGGTGTTGCTACTGCTATATTTATTTGCTTGATCTTCCATTTCTCGCACCAGCTTTTGAAAGGGTCGTTTACTAGCTGTGTCCTATTGTCTGTAAGTTTCACCGTTGCTTGTTTTTAGCATGGTTCGGTGGGCCCATAAAATGTTAGGGAGCTTATCTACCCATCCCACTCTTTCTCGGCCTGACCGAGTCTTGAGACCGTATATTAGTGACTTATTGGCTCTCCCCACAAGACCATTGGCTTGCGGGTGTGCTACTGCTATATTCATTTGCTTGATCTTCCATTTCTCGCACCAGCTTTTGACATGATGGACGTTAACTTCATCATCGATAACTTAGGTACCGGATCATGTATCTGGCATGAATCGCATCTGTCCACCACTTCTTTAGTGTCCCGGTGCATGGATAGCCAATAATATCCCTGCCTCATGATTTTTTCCACCACCGATCGTGCTCCGGCATGCATGCCGTATGCTCCCTTATGGACTTATCTAATTATATAGTTTGCTTGTAATGGGTCCACACACCTTAGCATCAGAGATAGGTATGAATTTTTGAACAGATTTCCCCCCTCTATCACGTATTGGTTTATCTTTATCCGGAGAGTCCTTGCTTCATTCTCGTCTTTCGGCCAGATGCCTTCCTCTAGACATTTGATAATTAGGGTCATCCAGTTATCCTCTTCTTCTTCTACTATGGCGTTCATCTCCTGGACCTCTACCGACTTTGTGCTCAAGACTTCAACCAGTATTTCTTTCGTCAAATGGTTGAACGCTACCGAGGCCAACTTGCTCAGTACGTCCACTTTTTTATTTAGATTTCGAGGTACATTTGTAATTGAAAATCTTTTGAACGAGGTTGAGAGTTCCTTTGCCTTGGCCAGGTATTTGGCCATCCCATCATTGTTAGCTACGAACTCACCGTTCATCTGACAGGCCACCAGTTTGGAGTCTACCTTGACCTTGAGCTCTTGGACCTTCATTTTCTCCGTTATCCGCAACCCAACTAGCAATACCTCATACTCCGCCTTATTGTTGGTGCTTGCGAAATTCAACCGAATAGCATATGTGTACTCAACTCCCGCTGGGTCAATCAGTACCAGTCCGGCACCGACTCCTTTGAGACTAGATGCCATGTCAGTGAACAAGGTTCATTCTTCTAGGTTCTCGTCCCTAGTCAGGTCGCATATTTCCAAATGATTTGTTCCTAGCGGCACCTCATTCAAGAAATCCGCCAACACCTGACCTTTAACGGCATTACGAGACATATACGCAATATTATAAGCTCCCAATTCCACTGTGTACTTGGCTAGCTTTCTCGATGCCTCTGGCTTACTTAGCATCTGTTTGATGGGCTGATTGATAAGTGTAAAATACACATATCCGTTTGTACTTAAAATGACCCAATTAAACCCAAAACATAGTGAAAAATGGCAAAAATATACTTGTTTTTGTGTTTCTTGTGTGTGCAGGTACAGATATAATGAAAAGTCACATGAAAACACGTCAAAAACAAGTCACAGAGGACCAAGAACGGAAGAGAAACAAAAGCCAGAAGCCAAAAGCCAGAAAAAGTCAAATCTACAGTCAACTCCAGTCAATCTTGGTCAACAGAAGTCAACAAAACCCAAAATGTTTCAAAATAGACCTTCAAGTTTCAAAAGTTGCAAAAATAGTCCTTTAAACCCTAAATGGGCCTCACTCGGATCCAAAAGCCCAATTCCTAGCCCAATCCCCTTTTTCATAAAACTCCAAGGGCCATTCTTGCTATTTCCTAAACTCTTTTTTACACTATACCTTTTACACTACAACCACAAGGACCATTTGTGTCATTCCTCCTATAGTTCAAACAACTTTTAACCCTTATATAGTTAAAAAGGCCTCGAAGGCCATGGGTATACTATTCACCCGTCGTCCCCATCTTTACCCACAGTCAAAATCAAAGGGCTTTTCCAAATTAAGGGGTGATTTAGACAATTCATGGGATCGTTAACAAGATGGCAGGGTCAAATTTGTAATATCAAGGGCTTTCATTTGTCTACCCAAGCATCAAATCCACGTTGCTATGGAGAAAGCACAAAGGAATGAGGAATTTGCACTACATTCACTCAGTAAACTAGCACAAGCTGTCACATCATAAGAATGACAGCTTGGCAATCCTTGAGCATCCACATTTGATCCAACGGCTTACAATAGCCCTTAAATAATTGAAGTAATGATTGGCTGGGATTGATTGGAGCGTGAACATCAAGCAAGACCTAGAAGCTTCAGGGATCGGCTATAAATAGGCTCTCACCTCACACACACACACATCTAGTTTTTTTGTAGCTTTTAGGTAGCTTAAAATTTCTTTTTTAGCTAAATGTAATTTTCCTTAAATGTTTTGTAATTTATTTTTTAAAAGTAATGTAATCAGTTTCTTTTGTTAATGAAATTCAGTATTTACATTCATAAGCTCTCTCTCTTTTACATTTGTCCTTAATTTTAAACCAATGCTCATAAGCTCCTATAAGCTCAACAGCTCTCATGAGTCTCTAAGCTCATGATTTGAGCTTAACTTGGTCTTAATCATACTTAATATCTAAAAACTAGCTAAAGTACTTATTTACCTTTGCTTGTGGACTTTTAAGCTAATGGAAGGAGAGCTAGAAAGGGAAGAGCTCTCAGGACTTTACTCCTAGCTTATTTATAAGCTAGGAGAGCTTGTAACAAAGCTCTAAGAGCCCCTTTGTGCCTTGTTAAGCTAGGCCAATAGTAAGTTTCTTTTTAAATTTCTGTTTTAAAGATCTAGTTTAAATTTGTTTTATATTGCTTATTGGCTTATTAATCTACTTATTTTTTAATTGAATGCTTATTTGAGCTTAGTTTAATCATTTTTGTGCTTATTGATTACCTGTTTTTAGCTTAATAATTTTAGATCTTAATTTTCATTACTTGTTATAAAATCTATAAAAACCAAAAAAATTATAGCATAAGCTTAGATTTTAAATTTAGCTTAAATGATTGATGATTTAGGTTTATTAAGTTAGTTTTAAGCTAATTAATATCTGGTACTTAGGTTTAGCTAGTTAGATTTTATTATCATAAGCTGTTTTTAAAACTGTCAATTCCTAAAGGGGTGTTTGGTTTAAGCTTATTTGACTATCAAAAGTCAAAAGTTTTTGTGCAAACCTTTTGAGACAGCTTTGATTTCAGTTAAGAACATTAGAAAAAGAGTTTTCACAAGTTAGTGTTTAAAAATTTTAAGAGTTTGAGCTTATTTTAGTGTTCCTGCACCAGGGGAATTTACATAGTTTTTCACCTGTGCAAATTTTTGAACCAAGCCATCTAAGGCTTGGTTCTTGCTTATTTTGTGTTTGTACACACTCAATAAGAGTTTCTAAGTGCAGGTTATCCCTCTAGGAAACCTGCACAATTGTTGCTTGCCTTTTGCCAAGTACATCAATACTAACAGCAGTTAGTACTACTGTTACTTTAGGATCAATTTTAGGCTAGTTACTTTCGGATCTTAGGGCTTAATTTCTTCTAGCTTATAGTTTAGGTATAGTATAGTGTAAATTAAGTATTGCTCTTCAATTATTAGCTTAAGTTCTTAGATTAATTTGCTGTCAAAAGTCATAAAAATCCAAAAAGTCTAAAAACAGTAGGTTTAAAATTTTAGCTTTTAGATTATAAAATTCTAGCTTATAGCTTAGGTTTTTATGATTTGGTTTCTTAGCTTATATATAGGTAAAGTAGTTTTCAAAAGCTGAGTTTCTAATATAGCTTATTGAGCATTTGAGCTTATTTTGTTTTTGAGCTTTTTGAGTTGTTTCCTGAGTTTAGTACTTTCATTATCCATTTCAGTTGGTTTAAGATGTTCCTAGGTCAATTAGCTTTTCATTTCTAGATAGTACACATCATAAGCAGCCTAGAAAAGCTTTTGGATTTCAGTTTGAGCTTAAATTGAGCTTATTGCAGCTGATTTAGTAAAACCAAGGGCAAAAGCCCACTTTCTGTGAACAGCTTTTTGATAAGCTGTTTTAGGGCTTATTAGTGAGTTACAGTCTAGGTTGTGTTTACAAAAAGTGCTTAAAATTAGGTATTTAATAAGTTCTAGTTGTTAGTTTTTATAAAAAAAAATTAAAAAAATAAGAAAAAGTGGGTTGCCAGCCTCGAACCCAAGACCCTCAGCTTATAGACCATACGTGTTTGCCAGCGTGCTTCAATAGCTCATCCGTTCATCTCTCCTTCTCTTTAATTAATATACACGTTTTTATTTTCTTTTTTACAAAAAAAGCCGTAGCTTAATTATAAGCTTTTTGAGCTTATTCTTTAAGTTGACCCCTTCTTTCTATTTTTCCTTTAATCTTCGATACATTTTAGATTTTCCTTTAATTTTTCATAATTTTTCGTTAAGTATTGTATTTTTTATAATTTTTCTTATATTTTAATTTTTGAAAATAGATAAAAAATAAAAAAAAGTTTTAAAAATTACAAAAAAAATTGTTTTTAGGTTTATAAAAAATAGCTTTAGTTTTACATTAAGAAAAATCATTTTCACCCTTTTTAGATTTTAAATTTCATTTTTTGAGCTTTTATTTTTAATTTTAAAAATAGGAGTTTAAATTTTAAAATAGTTAAAAATAGTTTCCTTAGCTTTTATAACATTTTAGACTTTTCTAAACTTAAAAATTATTTTTCCCAGTTTTTAGGACTTTATTTGCTATTTTTAGGATTTAATTAGATTTAAACAGTTTTTAATTCATAAAAAAATCAAAAATAATTCAAAAAATGTTTTTCTTTGTTTCACTAATTTTTTTCTTTTGTCATATCTTAGCGTTTAGAAATTTAGTTTACATTGTGTTAGGAGTTAAATTTTCAGTTTACTTGGCTTATTGGTCGCGTTTTATTAGTTTTCCGTTGAATTGTCTATAGTGCTTTACATTGTTTTAATTGTTTGTTTTTAATTAGTAGTTATAGAAAAACCCAATCAATCTTTCGAACGCCCATTCAAGTTAATATCCAATATCAAGCGAGGTTTTCAATTTCTCAAACTCGTTCGGGAAAAACGACTCTGGGAATCACTATTTTCCGGTGAGACATACGTACTTTTTATATATTATATATATATTATATATACATATTTCTATATAAATATACTTATATTTATATTTGTATTTTAAAGAGGAATTTATTCCTTATGGAATTTTCTTTAATTTGCTATTGTGGATATTATATCAGTGTATTATCTTCCGCGTATCAATTGGACTTAGGAAATGACGAACAATAACACCTGAGCAAATGAACAACCTCTATAAATATGCAATACTTGGTATCCGCAACATATTAGATAGAAGAGAGAACTTACTATCTATACAACTCACTTAACATATCATCCAATTAGGTTATGAGAATAATTCTCTACCCATAACATTATCGTATCATGAATACAAATATCAATAAAAAAAACATAATTACAATACCACCTTACATTCAAACACAAATAAATTGCATCAATGGTTCACAAGTCTACGTGTGTGTATGCCTTATATAAGTTGTATGTTAGACCACACCATAATTAATAAGTGGCCTCATTTTCATCACGTGTACTCTTACTTCAGATTACCCACTATCAATCTATAATTCACATATAAGCACATTCATTACCACATTTGCACATCTATAAGAAACACTCACAACTTAACACATAAAAGATCTGCTCATCAACCATAAATACTTACTTTTATCAAATTGAAATCGAAACGATATAAAGGAACGAAAGTCTCACAACGACTTCCAAAATACGAAATATCCGAAAAAAAAATCAATAACAAAATGACGAGGTAAAGGACGGGATAAACTTATGCTGGGCCTCGCTGGGTTTGACTTTGCACTACCGCAAGAATCACCCGACTCCGCGGGTCAATCCTATTACGTGCATTGACAAGAACGGTCAAACTATCTATCTCCTTTTGTTCTACAAGAGGCTCCTTGATATATCTAGCTTAAGTTCCAGTTGGGAAAACGGTTTGTCCCAACGAGACTCTTACGGGTGAGCGGAAAAATATAGCTAATAATACTAAGAAACACCCACCCCCGAAAGTAAATTACATATTATATCAGATAATGGTAGACAAAATAACTAAATGAAAACTTAGCGAAATATAAAATATATAAGCTATGCAAAAATAGAGGGGAAGCATAGCAGTTATAACATTAAACACTTAAGCCCTAAAATGCATCTCCATGAAGGGACTACTAGGTCTATAGTCTAGGGCTCAACACCTACTCTCTATCAACCCAATGGCTTTGATAGCAAATCATGTACACACCCCGCTCAACGGCAATTAAACGCGTAGGCATGGTAAAACAAGATATGGATATCATACAACACATGGGTCTATATAGAGAATTCTAAAATGAAAACTAAAAGTAAGCAAGACACATAAAGTGTCATAAACCAATACCCAAATACCTAATGGTGTCTTTATTAAATGAGAAAGAGGTCTCGTCAATAAGATGACATGCAAAAACTTAATTCCAAACAATTCATGCAAAACGCATTTATTATAACAGAAAGCATAAAGAGAACTCCAAGCATCATACGTTATCTTCTTTGCCACTTCGCTCTATTCTTAGCACCTTAAGCTCACCTGAAAATGATGCTTAAACATGTCAAACATAAAGTTGAGAGGGAGAATCCATAGGTTTACGACATACAAGTCAGTATCAAATAAACTTTCTATTAGCTGCTGCAATTCCAAAACAATTTCATGACATCCAATTAACCACAATGTGACCGAATCCGTGGCCCATGATTCCTGTCAATCATGTCAACTACATATGTGCGGATACATGGTCACTCTATATTAGCAACGCTCAGTCTTACCCCCATCACACCTCGTTTTGCATTTTGGGATCCAACATACGATACACTATCATATTCGTTACATAACGGACGGAACGTGCCCACGATACCGCAATACACAAAAATATACAGCAGATTACAAAATATTTTGACACTCGAGAACAACAAGACAAGCATTCTTCTCACTCCTTAAATAACATGAGAAAAAGGCATGAAACTCACTTTGTTAGTCTTTCCAAAATATTCCAACAAATAGCTTCACAAATAACTAGCTCCATAACTCTAAACCAACAAATAAACATCGTTGTTAACGCTAATATTCCAAAAGCTTAATGCACATGTAACTCATATCATATGATGGATGTCTAGGTGTTCTATTAACTTCATGGGGTCACCCCGTCAACTATACCTACTTTAACCCTACTCTTCGTTAACACAGTTTCACTAGTTAGGCCACAATTTGTTTATCACTGCAGAATTTTGAACGTGACTTAACGTACTCAAAACCTCTATTACTGACCTCACATCAATTCATACCAAATCACCTATTTCATTTATGAGTTATTTAACTACTCATGATTCGTTAAGATCCATTTACAAGCACAAGTTGATCCTTAGAAAATCAAATCTTCAAACAGTCCCAATTCGGGTTCTGTTTGCAACTAAAACGTTTGGACCTAAAAAAAGCCATAATTAGACTCCAAATCAGAAGCTTACGTTAGGGGATTTTCATAATAGCAACATAGAACTAAACTCTGTAGAATGGGCTAAAGCTAATTCGAATTTTAAGTGGGGGTTTGTACACCTAGTAATCTGACCTAATCTTGACCGTATTTACTTACTTTGGACAAGTTTTCTTGAATCCTCCAACGTTGGAATGGGCTTTCGTGACCTCAAAAAACTTCGAGGCCAGATGTTCTGGAAAACTTGACTCTCTGAGCTACATCTTAGAGGTACCGGTAAACCTTGAGCATTAATCTGTGTTTAAAGCATCATTGAGACTATAAGCCCAAACAAACAGCCCTAAATTATGCCCCAATCTGTAAATCAAATTCTTACGCGATCTAAACCCTAACTAATACACTCCATATTTATCCTAATTAAAACCTAATCATTATAACTGTTTATTATATCATTAATTACAGATGTTTGAAACCTCAATTATCCATCATAATAATTCATTACACTACTTTTTAATGATAAATTAAACTCCAAAGGGTTATAAGTTATTAGACCTTAAATCTTCGAATCTTTGGAAAACACAAAAAATCACCAAACGTTGAAATAAATATTTTTGTTCTTCTCTCTTTGATAAAATTGGGTAGGACAATTATAACAAGGGGGAGAAGGGTTTTTGGTATTTATAAGGTTTACAAAAAGGTTTAGGATAGATATCTTTTACCAATTTTAATTAGAGTAAGATTTGTTTTCCTTTTTTTTTCTTCCTTTCTTTTTGGCCGATTTCCCCTTTATATATATATTTTTTTATTTATTTATTAATTACTTAATTATTTGATTTCCTTAAGTTTTTATAAAACCCTAAGCTTATTTATTATACACTTTTTGCTGTAAACGCAATTTCTGACATTTAAAATATTATAACTTTTCATTTTTATTTTATGTCCTAACTTTCCATAAATAGAACATTTCACATTTCATTCTTATTCTAACTACTAACACACTATTCATACCTAACATTACTAACATATAAATACACGTATACGTAAGCAAATACTTACGATAAAATCACTTAAAACGCTTAAATCACAAAATCATTTCCTTGTCACACCACAAAGTGAAAAGAAGAATGATTTCAACTAATCTCTCCCCATTCAATTCTCATGAGATGATCACACTCTAATAGATGGACTACTCTAAGTTCTGTCACATATCCACATAAACGCATATAAAAAACACATATTATTCACATAACCCATTCATTGCAACAGATACATAAGTCAACACTAATAGTTTGACTAACCTGCTCAAGTCAAGGTTATCACAGTTAGGCATAAACTTACAACTTGCTGTAGATTATAATTAGTTTATTAATTAGTTAAACAAACCAACCTCTCAAACCTATGATTTTACTTTCTTTCTATAAAATATAAAAATATAAAAAATAATCTTCTTTCAATCCCGTAGATCTCGGTTAAGTTTTGTTTGAGCCTTCCCAATCTATTCTCCTAGAGAACGATAACAACCCCTGAGTCTTGCCTATACTACACTGCAACAATTAGGTACACTGTCTAGGGAGTTATAAAACTTCTTGTTGAAGTCTTTACGAGACCCCGCATCAAAGTTTCTAACGCCAAGTCGTTGATTTGATATAGGCCAGTTTTGAAGCCATAGAGGTCTCTATCAACAACTCTTAGTTTAATAATGGGTGTGGTGTTCACATATTTGTTTGGTCATGGTTTGATGGGTGGTGGTCATGTTATGAATGGTTGATGGTTACGATGAACATTCCTTTTATGCGTGCAAGTCTCAGTTAGAGGTTTGTTCGCAAATCAAATTTGATGATAGATGCAGATCTCATTCGTGCTATAGGCACTATTTTAATAGTCTATGAGATATGATTGACAATTTGTTGAAGAGGGTTTCTATAAATGAGGATGAAGGCATGATAGAGTAAAGGTGCTTTATCCTTAAATATCATAACATAATGTCTCTTTTTAGTTATTAGATTTCTATTTTTAGTTATCAGATTTCTATTTTTCTTTCCAAGTATATCTTTGATAATATGGTGAAGAATGTGGATAGTATGGTAAAATTCTGGATGTATCCAAGATTCGTACAAGTATTTGTAAATAAACAAGTTAGGGATATGTCACATTATAAAAGGATTTATGTTACCCCCTCTCATACTAAGAAGATATTTGGGAACATGAAGAGGGAAGGGAAAGGTTTTTCTTGAAGAGTTACCCCTTTATTTCAAACTATGATGGTTCAAGCTCATGAAGAAATGGGTGAAGGTTTAGAAATACCAATTGATCCCCATCACACACCCATCATTACTCAACCACCATCATCCCAACCTCAGAGGAAGCAGAAATCTAGGAAGTCTAAGAAAAAGAACACTGAGGTTCCTCAGCCTAGTGGTTCTACTAATAATGTACTAGATGAAAATGTACCTACAACTTCCAATGATCCACTGCTCAGTGGTGAGGATAGACTGAAACTTACTGAATTAATGGACTTATGTACCAACTTACAAAAGAAAGTTCTTGATTTGGAGAAGGCCAAGACAGCTCAAGATAGTGAAATTGCTAGTCTAAAGAAGAAGGTCAGGAAGCTAGAGAGGAGGAATAAGTCAAGAACTCCAGGGCTCAAAAGGTTAAGAAAGGTTGGTTCAGCTAGAAGTGTAGAATCCTCTGATGAAGCTAGTTTGGGTGATCAGGAGGATGCATCTAAACAGGGGAGGAAAATAGCTGATATTGATGCTGATGCAGAGGTTACATTAATTGATGAGACTCAGGGGAGGAATGATGATAACCTAATGTTTGATACAGGTGTTTTAGATGAGCAGGAAGTTGAGGTTGAAAAGGTAGTTAATACTGCTAAAGTTACTACTGCAAGTGCTATAATAACAAATGTCGATGAATTGACCCTGGCTCAGACTTTAATAGAGATCAAGGCTGCAAAACCCAAAGTTAGAGGGGTTATGATTGAGTCTGAGAAGCCTTTGAAGAAGAAGGATCAGTTTATGTATGATCAAGAGGTTGCTCTAAATCTTTAAGCTCAATTACAAGCTAAATTGGAAGAAGAAGAGAGGCTTACAAGACAAAAGGAAGAAGAAGACAACATAGCTTTAATTAAATCATGGGATAACACACAAGCAATGATGGATGCTGACTATTAAATAGCTCAACAATTACAAGCAGAAGAACAAGAGCAATTGAGTATTGAAGAAAAGTCAAAGTTGTTTGTACAACTCTTAAAAGCTAGAAAGAAACACTTTTCAAAAATGAGAGTAAGAGAAAAGAGGAACAAACCACCAACTCAAGCTGTCAAACAGAAAGAAAGCGTATATTGTGAACCGTATCTGCAAAAACATGGAAGGATACACTCTAAACAATCAGTTGAGTGTGTTGATTCAAGTTTAAAGTTATCAAGGTCATGTTGACAAAGCTTTCAAAAAGTTAACACTTTTGTTGTACTGACAGTGAAACAGTGTTGTGTTAAAGGAGTGAAAGAGAGCAGATGATAGTACTAAGAGAGCAGGCACAGAGGCCTATGAATAAGAAAGTAGTAATGAGCAAAAAGATAGATAATGCACGTAAATGTGATGATGATCATGGAAGAAAGCTAGGATGAAAGAACTTATGAACATAACTGTTCAATGATGAAGTGAAGTTAGCAAATTGATGCTATTCCTTTGGCCAGTAAGCCTCCATGAATTGTTTGAGTGGAAGATAATCAAAGGAGTAATATCAGCACAATTTCATATTTTATTAAAAGCTGATGGGTAGTTATAAAAGGTACGCAGCCTTTATTCATCATGCTTAGGACATTTTGACAGAGAAGATTTGGATACTCTGTGAAATGCTATGTGAACAGCTAAGCATGGGTCACAAGGCAGAGGCAGGGCTTAAGAGTGGTGTTAGGGGGGGGGGAATCTTAATGACTATGTTTGAACCTGTATATAGATAATACAGTATGGACGGACTACTGTAAAATGAAAAAGTGTTGATTTTGTGGAGAATTATTTGATCTTGTAGAGTACACTTGGTCTGAGGTTGCAATCTATAGCATACTCTTATGCTGTAGAGAAAAAGGTAATCCCCTTAACCTGCAACAATCACATGCAGTGCCTCAACAGGAAGCTTCAAGCGACCATTGGTATTAAAATGAACCCTTTATGTTATAGCTTTTAAGCCTATCATCACAAAACAACTCAAGTGTCTGGAAGTGGTTTGAAAGCTCCTCACTGTGTGATGGTGAAGACTTTTAATGAAGAAACTTTGAGGATTTTGAAGATAAATTATCAATTTTAGGCGAGGTGTGTGTTAGGATTAAAAAGCTTCTATAGGCTGTTTTACGCCATTACTGCTGTCTAATTTTCAAGTTAGTGTTGCTCAAGAAGAAAGGTTGTGTTGTACTACTGCTAGCAAAAAGATTGTGAAAAATACGCTAAGTAGTTAGCATGCATATAAACTTAGTACTCTGCTGTGTAACCGTAGAACTGTTAGTATATGTTGACTGTAGAGTAAAGTTTAATACTGCTAGAGCAAAGTTGGTATTGCTGTGGAGGACATCGAAAGAATCTATTCCTAAGTAGTTACTACTGCTTGTACACAGTTAATGCTGCTGGTGTATAAGTTACTGCTGCTAGTGTTCAGAGTTAATGCTGCTGGTACAAAGTTACAACTGCTAACAGAATTACAACTGCTAATGGATAAAGATTGATTGAAGATAAATATTGCTTATGTGATACGTATGAGATATTTTGTAAAAGATACGTATAAGTTATTTGTTTAGAAGATCATGATAACTTAGGAAAATATTGTAAGCCAGTTAGGATTCCTGGTGTATAAACAGGAGGTCCTATGGGACTAGAGATCTGAATATCACTTTTCATTGTTCATAGTTAATCTTATTCGTAGCTTTAACGGTGTTGTAAAACCCTAAAATTATTAAGAGTGTTTCGTATTATATTGAGGTCTGAAAATTTAGTAAAACTGTTTGTTTAGTAAATCTTTATTCTTACTGTTTCATGAAAATTCTTCTTAGTATCATTGACTAGATTCCGCATAGTATTTGATATTCACAATCAAAGTTTCTATCATAGTTGTTTTGAATTTATTCAATACAACTTAGCCTTATACAAGCTAAGCAAGATCTATTCTATTAGGATCAACACTGGTGATAACTTTATGATAAAAAGATGTATTTACCTAATCATGCACTATTCCATTAGGGCAACGCACAAGTAAGGTAGTATGAAGACTATTACAAGGCCCCTAAGAGTATATTAAATGCATGTGAAATAACTTAAGAGGGATCAACCATATTAGGGGTAAGGTAGTATGAAGACTGATACTGATGATATCCTTTCTACACTACTCACGTTTCTCTAGATGTCTATGCTAATTTAATATCTTATGGCTAGTTTTCTAGAGCCTATGTTGGGAATAAATATTCAAACTAACATTACTAACTGAGTTAGTACTGCTAGTATAATATTAGTACTGCTAGTGTTAGTTTGTACTGCTAGTGAAGGACTTAATATTGCTAAAGGTTTTGAAGACAAAGACGCGTAACAAGATACGCATGGAGTTATTTATGGTGTATATTCTATATTCTATAGAAAGATATGTATATGCTTAGAATTATAGAAGATCTCAAAAGATTTGTAGTTATCTTGTAAAGGACTCCTTGGTCTATAAAAGGAGATCCTAGGTCGTTAAGTTATATATAAGTTTTCCATCTCAGTTTTCCATAGAGTTCATAGCTTCAAGGTTGTAAACCCTATCACTAAGTCAGAGTGATCGTATTAATATATTGAAGCTTGTTGTTTTGATTATATCTTTGTGTCAAAACATATTTTACTGTTTCATTGAGAATACTTCTTAGTGATATAAACTAGTTTCCGCATAGTTTATATCATTCAAATCAAAGTTTCATTCTTAGTATTTTTGGATTTATCCTAGGGTACTAAACCTTACAAGCTAATGAGTTAAAGATCTATTCATTAGGATCAACAGCCTAACACGCACACTCATCAACAAGAAGCAACATCAAAAGGATCTACAACCTAAGTTTCATGTAATCATAAGTAAATATAAAGGAGGGTTTAGCCTAGCATGTTAAAGATAAAGAAAGAATATAAATCAATCACACAACACATAGACATATTAAATGATTAACGATAGATAATCTTACTTGATTAAAACATTGATTAAAGGTAGTTACAATAGGATTTTGAGGCCCTAAAAACGACCTTAAAAGATGTTGAAACGACTAGGGTTCGTCTCCCTAAAATTATACAAAGTTACACACTTAAAACCCTAATTTTGGTTTAATATATATAGGAAAATCGATGCGACGACGTCGCTTTGAAATCCTGACGCCGTCGCCACATAGATGATTCTAGATCCTCTTTAAGTCAGCCACGTCCTGACGTCGTCGCGAGATTCCTGACGCCGTCACCATATAGATCACGATGGCGTCGCTTTATGTCTACGACGCCGTCTCTACGCACTATATGCATAAATCTTTAAGAGTTTTGGTGTAGGTCCGTAATCTTGTCCGTTTCTTCTCCAAATGAGCCCAAGTCACGTGTATTTCCTCCAAAATCCATCCAAGTGCTAAAAACCTAAAAACAAATGATTAAGCATGTAATCTGGGCATATTTGCATGATTTAGAGGGTTAAATGACCCCGAAATGGTGTATAAAATGACACCTCATCAAATACCCCTACACTTGGGATTCACTTGTCCTCAAGCAAATACGCTTTTCTACATAGACAATAGCAATATTAGGGTCATTTAACCTACTCTTTAAAATCATTTTACAACACAACCTTCTAGACCTCGTAATTAAAAGCACGAAAAGTATATACTAGCACGCACATAAGTCTTTTGGTTTCTCTCTTTCACTGGGTGTTATAAATAAAATTTAACAATTTGGAACGGAAAATCAACACACATTACCGATCATAGCATATAAATTAACCACAGGCTTGGTAAAGTATATAAACCTCTCCACTAGGTTGCAAGTATTTATTAATACTGTCATAAGAGGTCTTTTTTAAAAGGGGTTATGATTGGTGTAGGTGTAAGATTATAAATTATACGAATACAGAAACGGATATGATACATTTGAGGGGTGACTTTTGGGGAATTTGGAGTGGAAGGGTGTGCTATTATTTTTAAATGTGGTTTGGTTGCTAAGCCAAAGACTTTCAGATAAAATATATAAAATCTACAAACTATACACCATCACTTTCTTCTTTTTTTCTTGGACCTATGTTAAACATAAACCATAAGCAAAGGCATGCGTACTTTTTTTTTTTACTTTTTTTTCATACCATTTTGTCTCGGCCATTGCTTAAATTTCATAATACATCATGGAGGTTTATAGTACACCCCGACTCTTAAACTTTTAACATACTCGGGATTATTTACAATATAACTAATGAACAATTTGAAGATAGATCAAAATAACATGGTGTCTTATTGACTCTATTGGGGGTTTAAAATTACTTCTTTCCTTATTCTTCATAAGATGAATGCTACCTAAATTCAGTAGTCAAAATAGTATTTAAAGGATAAGGACTTGGCAACAGTGATATCAAATATTAACTTGGGTTGAAACAATAATGTATAAAGGTGAGTACATACAGGTAGGCTAGGCGATTGGATGTAACATTGGTTCAAGGGTTAACAATGCTCTTCATTAATAGTCTTGCTCCTTAACCAGAAAATTATGAGAACCTTGAAAAAGATAGGCTCGGAGGGTTGTACTAGGGGTATCCTGCACTAAAAATGAGTGCATGGCAAGGGTGTGGGATAGTTATATGATCGAGGTGACCATCATAACAATTACAAGCGTAAAACATGGGTTAATCCTAGTGCCTCTTATCTAGAAAATCCTAATACTTACTATGCAGTCTTGGAATGCATCCACATAACTGTTCTATAATTTAATATACTACAGTAACATCTCATATATTTATACCGATTACCAATGCTCTAGAAAAAGGCGACAAAGACCTATGTACACATCGTAATGATGGAATTGACAACATATGATTGCATTCGAACTTAACTCTGAGAAAGCTAAAGGGTATAAATTATCATTGGGTATCAATAATGGATACCGAATCATATAGTATAAAGGCGAACCTCACAATTTTTGGGGGTGGAATTTTGAGGGTTTTTGTGCTAGTCATACACATTCCTATCCATGAGACGCTATTAATACTCGTTTTGTCGGTATGTGTCATAATTTTTTTAAATTTTGGTCAAAATTACCTTTTTATGCTATGTTTCGATATATTACCCATCATTTTAAGGAACAAGCAATGGAAAATGAAGAAATAGGTTTCTATAGCTTCTTTTCCCACTTACACTTAAGTTGATCTCTGTCCCCAATTGTTCTACAGAAGTACCCGTAAAAACGTATTAAAGGGAAAAGATAAACAAGAAAAGAAATTAGTACTCCCTTGGTTTGCTCATAATGGCAGAAGAAACAGCGATCTTCTAGTTAAATCTTCCTCCAAGAATTGTCCACTGAAACTTCTTAAGAACTTCCAAGCTTCTTCTTATCAAATATAACCTGTAATCAAAGACAAAGACAACTATACCAAGCATAAAATAGCGGGATAGATATATATACAACGAGAATTTTATGTTTTGACTCTTGAAAGCAGTAAAGATAGGATGAGAGTAATGATGTAATCATAGGTTTATGCAGGTTTATAAAAGAATTACAAATTTTAAATATTGCACATTCTATTTTTCAAAAATACTTGAAAAAATTTCGTAATCTTCTACATTGCTGGAGGACACAATGCTGTCGGGTTTTTAAATCCCGACGCCATCTCTCATGCATTGTGAGATTTCTTCTTTCGCTTTTTTAATGAGAAATTTCTTGCACGCAATTTTATAAGTTATTTTTGCAAGAAAGCACTGCATAAAAACCTCGAATTCATCATTACAATCATATGACTCGAAATTGACGTGAATTAATCTAAACAATTTATTTTAATTATGTTTGAATTTGGTTCTTATAAACCGTATATATTCCCTTACACTTATTTTATGCAAAATACATTTGATTGAAAATAAGACGAAGTTATAAACAAAACAAAGCATGATTCCATAATGGATTCAAAACATAAAGAATAAAAAAAAAGTATTAATATCACAGACACTCCTAATATGCCGAGAAAAATATAAACTTTGGGTTGTCCTCCCAAGAAGCGTTTTTATTATATATGAGTCTTGTAGCTGGAATCGAATTCACAAGTCATTACGGTGTTTCTTGTATGTTTCGTGTCCACGAATGAGCCATTCTTTCATACTTTCATCTACTTGGTATTCGAGACCTAGGTTCAAACAATTCATGAAGTGCCGTGTCATAAGCCTTGAGGACAAGGCTCATTTAACGGGGGAAGACTATAACACCTCGTGTTTTAGGTCATTGTACGACGTTATGTAATACACTGTTTATTTTTAGGGTTGTACGCATTTGCTCTTAATTTTAAGTATTAAGTGAAATCGCGTAAACTAAAAATGATCATTCAATGTAAACGGGCATCAAACAATTAAATGTTTACATCAAGCAAGTGTTAAGTGATTATTTTGAGGATAATTATTAACTTTGTTCATCTTATTTTTATTGGTTACGTAAAATGCTTACGTTTCGCGATAAAATGCGTTTAGGCATTCCCGGAAGCACCAAAACCTATCTACGCTTCAACAAATACCCACGATTATACCCAATACTCAAAATTAACAAAATATCATCACCTATATGTGTATGTGGCCGGATATGGGGAGATAGGACCAAGG
>BQNB010032416.1:0-53190 GCA_026074375.1 Tanacetum coccineum | reverse complement strand
TTTAGAGTCTTCAAGTGAACCTATAAGCAATTTCAGCTTAATTAAGTATCGAAAGTTCATGAGAAATGATCAAATATATATAAATCGTTGGAGAAATCGTCCATGAATATTTTGATGGATTCTTCGATCATATCGTGAAAGATTGCCAACATACATCTTTGAAATGTGGCAGGAGCATTACATAGACCGAAAGGCATTCGCCTATATGTTCCGAAAGGACAACTGAATGTTGTTTTTTCTTGATCATTAGGATCGATAAGAATTTGAAAATACCCAAAAAAACTATCGAGGAAACCAAAATATTTATTTCCCGCGAGTCTTTCTAGCATTTGATCCTTAAAATGTAAGGGAAAATGATCTTTTGCGGTTGCTTCATTCAGTTTACGATAATCGATGCATACTCGCCAACCCGTAATGGTTCTTGTTGGAAGAAGTTCATCATTTTCGTTGGTGACAACTGTAATACCACCTTTTTTTGGTACACAGTGGATAGGGCTAACCCAAGGACTATCAGCAATTGGATAAATTATACTGGTATCTCCAGGAGTTTTAGATTTCTTTTTATAACAACTTCTTGCATACTTGGATTTAGACCTCCTCTTTTATTTGACAACCGGTTTCTTATCATACGCAAAAGTTGTGATTTTTGGTGTAAGTTGCAGAAGAGATGGGTACATGGGGGGGGGGGGGGGGGGGGGGGCAAATACCAGGAATATCTGTTGTTATTTTCAAGTCACGAGGCTTAGATTGTTGAGCTTTTTTAAGAACAGATATGATTGCTTTTCTTCAATTCTTTGGATAGCAGAGATGACATAATGAATAACGAAGGAAGAAAAGGAGGGTTCTTCGAGAATGATATATTGCTAGAATTATGCAGGAAAGGATTTAAGTTCGAGATCCGTAGAGGTCATCAAGAGATGTTTGATCTTATAATTAGTATTGATGTGATTTTTCTTTGAATGGTGCATCTGTCAGAGTGAGTCAGAATTCAGAGTCAGCGTTGTTCATCAAGGACAGACAGACTCATTGCCATGAAGTATCGCATCTAATTTCAGCAAAGCTTTCTTCTTCGGCAGGGTTCCTTCGATGGAATATAAGAATTGTTACTACCCTCGTGCTAAAAGAGCGTCGAAATTTTCTCTAAGATTTTCATTTGATACATCGATACTAAAACAGGTCTATCATCTTTTTGAATAGAGTGTGCGTTATCCCTCCAGAATACGTATATGAACAATTAGTCGTTGCAGTATCACAACTCCAAGGTTGAGTTGGTATCTCTTTTACACTCGAATAACTGCACAGCAAGTGTGAAGAACGGGCCATCCAGAATTAGGGATACGTAGTTACTATCTTGCCTTCCATCTTGAGAATAACGAAATCGAAATGGGGGGGGTGCGGGGGGGAGCGGGCGGGCGGAAAAGGTGGAATTTCTTGGCTCAACTTCAACGAGCATATTATTTCAGCATTCCTGACAGTGGTAATGGCGATATGATGCTGTACGCTCAATCTCTTACTGCTCATGGTTTGGTCGCAGGTTTAAGAGTTTCAAGGAGATAATAATGTCATTATAAAAAACCCGTACATATAGCGAATAGGAGCATACATGTTTAATGCTAGCACCAAGGTTAGCTACAGCATTACAGGAGAAAGTTTATGTCGAAATTTACATAGACTAAAAAGAAAAGCTTCCAGGGTCTCGCGATTTAGGTGCGGAAGCTTATATTAATCGATACATTATGAGACCACTTTCGAACGCTTAAGAAAGCGGCAAGAGATTTGTAATCTCGATTCTTATGTGTGTTGCTGAGTATGAGATCCCATGCAGAAATTTACCATAGATTAGGGCTAATTCGAGCAAGACATCATATAGTGTACGTCAAGATTCGCAACGGTGCATGATCATCTCAAGACATTATTCGAGGTATTGAGCTTCCATTTTGCTGCTTCCGTGTAAGACTCGATGAGGAGAACGCGACGTTTTTCGTTGTACGATTTGGTAATGGAGTTCTTCCTTGCGCTATGGTATTTGGATTTTAGTGTTTATGGTTTGGTGAGTGTAGAATCATTCGTCTTCAAGCATCAGCTATCGGAATGTCTTGGATAAGATTGTTCATGAGGAAAACCGTTTGTTGATTCCAATTTCTGGTTAACTGTGGAGGTTGTCAGATTTACCACGTCTTTGTGAATACGACATTCGAACATGCTCGATTGTCGAGAAGTGGCGAGCGTAGTTGGATAAGTGCTTTGGGGAGGAATTACTGTACTCTTGAGGTCTCTTTACTGGTGAGTGAGATGTTCTACAGTCATTGGAAGAGAGATCCGAATGAGGGGTCGTACCAGATCTCGGCATGGTATCAGCAGCCACTGCTCGAACTTGCGGTTTTAATGGTTCCCTGAGGAGTATGACGCATGATAATCTATTGGCTACACGGTTTTTCGAGTTTGGAGCTTGAAATCTCATGAATGTTCTTTGACGAAAGCCGGTTTGGTCAATTGCTGTAAATTTCTCTTCAATAAATTCATTGAAACTTAGAGTTATTGCGAAGGATCGTAAAAGGCATCTATTAGCGCCACATCAACTATTCGGATCCGATAGTTGTCGTCAGGTTATAACTAACTTACGTTTTCGTTTGAACACATTATCGCGGATTGACTCTCAACCAACGCGGTAATCATCTGGAGTAATCAGAAACGAAGTCTCTCTACGAAAAAGTTATAAGGAGAGTGCATAGAATTCTTAAGCGTTTCTGATCTCCTCTCGGGAATATAGGTAATACACCTTTATCTGGTTATGGTTTTTCTTGATGGTGGTAGCACGAGTGGTTTTGGCGAGTGGTCATTTATAGCGTGAGCACCACTCTTACAGGGTCCAAGTAGGGCTATCCATATCGTGGCGGGACCATAAATGCTCTCTCAACAACAACAAATTTATAATCGGGTAAGTAGGGAAGCGGTCAGAGCAGCAGCACAGGTGTATTGGTAAGGGGGCCCGAGGATTAGGTTGATGGGCCATGCGTACCTCTAGTAATAAACTCGGATGCTAGCAGAGAAATCGAAGGACGTCCAATAACCGACCACCGCTAAAAACTAGCAAGAACTCTCAACCCAAAACCAAATAAAATGATTTAGACCTAGCTCTCGAGAGAAGAAGCTTCAAGTTCCATAGCAAACTTGGATCACGCGGTATAACGCGTTTTTCATTGTTTTATATGGTTAATTTTTACCCGATGAGTCACACATAGCAGTAGAATTGAGACCTGATTACAGAGAATTCAAATCGCGCGTTAATTGGCTGTTCACAAACGAAACGAATGTAAGTGGTATTTGTAACCGCGAAAACTATCAGATCCCATACTGCTGACTAAACAATTTATGATACGTTAACAAAAACAATTTCAACTGATCTATTCATGAAGTATCTCTGCAATTGACCAGAGTGGTGGGAAGAACGACTTTCGATAAGAAAGATAAGAACACACCTGATCATAAGGAAGCGGTCCAAACCCAAACTCAGAACCGCTGTAACAAAAATTATCTACGGCTCAAGCTCTAGTAACCAGGTAAACACTACCAAGTTTGACAGACGTTTGCTGTAGTAAGCAATCAGGTCGAACAATCACCTTAGGCGCGCGATATCGCCAAGTGATACACTCAACCAAAGCCCCACAAAATAGACACAAATGCGCAAAGCTTACCTACCTACTCAAGACAATGCTCGCGAATGAACACATGGTGAAATAGTCGTATATCACAAAGACGATGGTTAAATGCTTACGAACCACACCAGTTAACCGTATAATGATCAAACAAAACGATTCTGGAAAACCTTGTATCATACAGGGTTTCTTAGCAGATGGATACGACACTGAAGAATCTTAACACCAACACAAAACAAACTAAAATCGAA
The DNA here is from genome assembly GCA_026074375.1 of Tanacetum coccineum. Classification (NCBI taxonomy): domain Eukaryota; kingdom Viridiplantae; phylum Streptophyta; class Magnoliopsida; order Asterales; family Asteraceae; genus Tanacetum; species Tanacetum coccineum. Next base: position 49,283 of record BQNB010032416.1, on the reverse strand, counting down.
ACAACATCAAAGAAGGACTCATATACCCAAAGTCTGATACGGAAACCAAAAAATTACTACGTCTTCCTCAACGTACTAAAAAAAAGAGAAAACATTGAAGCTCAATACCATGGAAAATTTCTATATGGACTGCATAATCCGATCGCGAATCAACGACCTCTTAACGATGTCTTTGCTCAGAGATGCTAATATGGGGATATAATTTCTCCCAAGAAACACATAGGCAAGACAAACGATATAAATCGAACAACATCTCGCCATCTGTATCTGTAAGCGAATGAAAGTTCATAATGATCTAAAAAAGAGTGGTGCGCACCTAAACTCGCGTGAGACCCTGGAAAGTTTTCTTATATCTATGTACAATGTCGACAAAACCTTTCGCCTCATCTGTAATGTGCCTTAGGCTAACCGATGGTGCGTATCCAGTAACATGCTAGTTAATCACCTTATGCCATAGCTTCGCTATATAGCCAAATTATCTCTGAAACTACAGAAACCATCAACCAAATGCCGCGTAAGATATATACCCAGATAGAGTCATTGCCATTTGACCCTGTCAGGAATAGCTGAAGAATATAAGGCCAGTTTAGAGTGGGGGCAACTTTCACATTCACGCGGTTTCCTGTTCGCGATTATCGTATTCTCAAGAATGGAAGAAGATAAGTAAAGTTCCCCTAATTCTGGGGATGTGCCCCTTTCTTCACATCTAACAACCACTGCTGATGCAGTTATTCGATTAAACAAAGACAACTCGCGACCTTGAGTTGGAACTGAACGAATAATTTTTCAATATCGATTCGTGCGATAAACACTCCGTATTCAAACGATGATACCTGTTTTTAAGTATCGAGGCCATCAATTAAAACTTAGAAGAAAATTTCGACGCTCTTTTAGAGACAAGGTAGGTAAAATCTTATGTTCATTCCATCGATTCGTAAGGAACCCGTTCTCCGAGAGAAGAGAATCTTTGTCTGAATTCGATGAAGTTCATGGGCAATGACTGTCGAAGAAAATCGAGGGACTCTGAATTCGACACTGTAGATGCACGCATTTCAAAAAAGAATGATCCATGCAATAACCAATTATAAGATCAGAAACAATCTGCTTGAAGACGCCGACCTAATCCTACGGGATCTCGAACTTAAACCTCTTCCCTGAGTGAGATCTAGAATAATATTCCCTCGAAGAACCCTCTTTTGCTTTCCTGTTATCATAGTATCGTTCAGCTATCCAAAAGGAAACGAAAAGAAGCCAAAAACTCAATATGCTGTTCCTTAAAAGGTGCACAATCAAGCCTTTGCTCTTGAAAAACTAGACAAGATATTCCCCCTGGTATTTTTGGAGCCCATCATTTCTTGCTAAACACGATAAATACAACCTTTGGATGATAAGAAGACCCGTTGTCCAAAAAAAGCAGGTTTAGAATCCAAACATCATGCAAGGGAAGTTTGTTTAAAGAAAGAAATCCGTAAAACTCCTGGGGATACCAGTATAATTTTATCCAATTGCTGATAGATTCCCTTGGGTGTTATGCCCTATCGACTGTGTGAGCCAACGACAGGTGGTATTAAGTTGTCGCCACCCTAAAGCGATAACATGACATTGAACTTCTTCCCAACACAGAAGCCTTACGGGGTTGCGATTATTGCATTCGGATTTAATCGTAAACGGTGTGAATGAAGCAGGAGGGACGCAAAAGACATTTTTCCCGTTCAGCATTATAAGGATCAGCATGCCTGAAAGTCTTCGCATGATAATTAAATATGTCGGGTTTCCCGATAGTTTTTTGATGGGTATTTTTCAAATTCTTTTATCGATCCTAAAGATCAGAAAAAACAACATTCACTTCCTTTCGGAACATATCGCTGAGTAGGGCAAATCGCTACATCGGTCTATGTAATGGCTCCCAGCCAACATTGCAAAGATGTATGTTGGCAATCTTTTCCATCACCGATATGATTCGAAGAATCCATCAAAATATTCAATGTGAACTATTTCTCCACACTGAGTTTATTTGATATATTAATCATTCTCAGTGAACTATCGATACTTAATTAAGCTTGAAATTGCTTATAGGTTCACGTTGAAGACATCTATAAGACCCAAGCACAAGATATCTATAACACTTTGGGAGGTAAATACATAGAGGAAAGAATGAGTTCTATTAGTCAAAAAGATCACGAAGTCCGCGGCACTTGGTTACCATAGTGCGACTTCGCACTTGTCCTTTGAATTCACAAACCGTTGCCGCACTTAGGCAGAGGTATACGCCGCAACATTTTCCCAAAGAGTTGAAAGAATATAGGAGAGTCCATTCTATGAATGATATCGCATAAACTGCCATTTGAAGACCCGGGCGCGCTACTTATTTGACAAGTGGCGCCGTACTTGCTCGAAGATACACAAGCCTTTAAATTTGTCTAGTCAGCATTAAACTCCCCCCCAAAACAAAAAACCAAGTCCGCCGCAATACTTATTTGAGTAAGTGGCGTCCGCACATGTTCAACACAAATGTTTTCCTATAGAATTAAGATGAAATTTACATTCCTAACATGCCCTCATATACAACCAATTTTCCACTCGTATTCTATCACAGCGCCAAGTACCCCGTTGCCCCGTTTCCACCAAAAAACACCAAGAAAACCGACCTTGTTGCCCTTGAAGATGAAATGAATCTAACATCCAAGAACAAAAGAAGTTTTTCCTTACCTTGTAAGAGAATAATGGAAATTTATGTAATGATATTTTGTGTATGAACCCTTTAGCCATAGAGAGAGCTAAATCGTTCTGCAGTGACTACTCGGTTGAGTGTACGTATTACATGATGAGAATAAGTTGTTTTTGTATGATCTTTCGTCGCTTTAATCCTAAGCTTATAGTTGCAACTCACTGTTATATCCTATCTTATCTAAGTTTTTATCTGTACATCACTTAGATTATATAATCATATAGGTAATAGGTCGAAAGAGCCCGTTATGATCTAATGGGTTTTAAAAGGATTTGTCTATGGTCTTCTAACGTCCTGTGCTAAAAATCCACTGTTGTAAATTGATAAACAAAATAAGCTTTAATATAATACAGTAACTTGATTATATAAAAGAGACACATTTAGGTCTGGTTACTAAATATAAGTCTTAAGTTAACAAGTTGATTTATGAAAACATTTTCTGATGAGAAGTCGTCTTTATAAATTAATACCACATCTTCAAGGTTAAATCATTTCCAACACTTATAAGTTATTTTTTAACTATCCGAGAAGTCATAATTTTTATCATTGGAAAAGTAAAAATTATTTTCAAAATTGTTAAAGTCTATTTTCTTTTTTGAATCATTTTGAAAAATACTCCCTAATCCCTGTAGACGGACCTAAGTCTTACCTAAAAAAGATTATACTGCATACGTGGGTTATACTTTTAAGCGCCGTGTGTTTCGCATAGTAATTTGTAGCCGTGGCATGGACAATACTTTCAGTCCTAAATATCAAATTTTCTAAAGCATTTAGAAACCAACCATCAATAGTCTCTTGATCTATATAACGCTCATCACTGACCACGTAACGCTCAGACACGGTATGAAGCGTCGGTATCTACTGTGCATCTCAACTATCTAATACGGTTCCTAAACATAAAGCCTCTTGCCCGTATGGAAATAGAAAGGAATAGCTATGGATTTTGTGACTAAGTTGCCTAGGACTAGTAGTGGGCATGAAACAATCTGGGTCATTGTGGACCGATTGACTAAGTCTGCTCATTTTCAACCTATGCGTGAGGATTATAAGATGGAAAAGTCGGCTAGATTGTATTTGAATGAGATAGTTGCTAGACATGGTGTGTCGATCTCGATTATATCGGATCATGATAGTCATTTCACCTCAAGGTTTTGGCAGTCAATGCAAGAGGCATTAAGGACTCGTTTAGACATGAGTACGGCTTAACACCCTCAGACCGATGGTTAGAGTGAGCGTACTATTCAGACTTTTAAAGACATGCTTAGAGCGTGCGTCCTGGACTTCGGGGGAAGTTGGGATGTTCATCTTCCGTTGGTTAAGTTTTCGTATAACAATATTTATTATTTTAGTGTGAGATATGCTCCGTTTGAGGCATTGTATGGTATAAAGTGTTGTTCGCCAGTTATGTGGGCTGAGGTAGGAGAAGGTCAGTTGATAGGACCTGAGTTAGTGCAAGAGACTATTGAGAAGATCTAACAGATTAAGGATAGACTTAAGGCTGCGCGTGATCGTCATAAAAGTTATGCTGATAAGAGGAGGAAGCCTCTAGAGTTTAGTGTAGGTGACTATGTCTTGCTCAAAGTGTCACCTTGGAAAGGTGTGGTACGCTTTGGGAAGAAAGGGAAGTTAGCACCTAGGTTTGTTGGACCGTTTGAGATTATTGAGAAAGTAGGCCCTGTGGCCTATCAGTTAGATTTGCCTGAGGAATTGAATGGTGTTCATGACACGTTCCATGTGTCAAACCTTAAGAAGTGTTTGGCTGATCCAACACTGAAAGTGCCTTTGGATGAGATTCGAGTTGATGCTAAGTTGAATTTTGTGGAAGAGCCTGTGGAAATTTTAGAAAGAGAGTTTAAGAAGTTGAAGCGTAGTAGGATTGCCATCGTCAAGGTTCGGTGGAATTCAAAACGTGGCCCTGAATTCACGTGGGAACGTGAAGATCAGATGAAATTAAAGTACCCGCATTTGTTTAGTAATGTTAGTAGTTGAATTTCGGGGACGAAATTCTTTTAAGGGGGGTAGAATGTAACCTTTGCCCTTTTTGTGTTCTGAATATTTCATTAATAGTCCTTTGACTATTTGACTTTTGTCAGTTTATTCAGATTTTGTACCGTGTTGACGGTGGTGATTTTATGAGATATGTGATGATTTGAGGTTTATTGTGATTAATAATCCCTTTTGGAAGGTATTATTGTGTTATTCGTATTCTGGGTGGTTCGACCCGTGAATTTTGAGAAATGCCGAAAAACGAGTCCGACACGTCCGTTAATGTCCAAGTGAGTTTTGAAAGGGTTTAAAGTGAAAATATGTCATGTGAATACTCTAGGTTAATGGAAAAGTATTTTTAAAGTGAATAAAAATGCTAATTAACTTTGGGGAAAATTTTACGGTTGAGTTTTACGAGTATTTAAGTGATTTCGACACGAAAAGAAGAACCCGACACCCCTTGGATGCCATAGCCGGTCAAATGGTCAAGAAGGGAACAAGGAGGCATGATTTTAGCTTCCTTGTCTTGCATTGGTACACATATATGCCATTCACTAGATAATTCCACTCATTTTCTTTTCATTTCAAAAAACCATAAAAATCTAAACCTTTGATCGAGAACGTGATATTCCGGGTTGATACGAGTGTTTGGGTGTTCATTTAAACAACGTTTGGGTTGTCCGGTTCGTGTCGAAATATACATTTTTGAAGATTTTCTTGTAAGTTTTCAAATTTAAATTTTGTTTGTCCTTTTGGGTTTATTTTGATGCATAGATGTTAGTTGTACAAGTTGATCGTTGTGAAATTAATTTTGGAGCGAAACCGAAAGAAAAAATTGTGTGTTTGGTTCGTGTAGTAAGAAAAGGAAAAAGAGGGTTTTTGTAGTTTTGATGTCGTGGTCGTGATGGTTGAATAATATATGATGCTAGAATGCTTATTTTTGATAGTAGCTTGTATAGCTTATTCGGGCTTATTTTTAAGCTATTTCTTGGCTTATTTTAGGCTTATATGCCACAAAATATTTTGATTATTTTTGTGTTATGGCGTATGTTGTGGACTATTTTTGAGGCTTATGGTAGTAACCAAATGCGATACGTAGCTTATTAGCTTATTTTCAAGCTTAATATACGTATTTTTGAGCTATTGGACTCACGGCCCAATAAGTCTATTTAAGTCGCGGCTTAATGGGAGGGCTTATTGTGGTCCGGATTATTTTCTACATATAAGTATATACTTATATATGTAAATGGACCTTGGTTTTGGACTTGGATTATATTTTGGACTTATAAATGTCCTAATGGACCCTTGTTGGGCCTTAAAGCCCAATAAGCGATATTTAGTAGTTATGAGAATTTTGACGGACTTTTGAAAGTGGAAATGTATTTACGAAGTGATATTGAATGATATTTTGGGGAAAAAGTGTTGGTAAGCGTTAAGATTGAGATTTTGGAATTTTGTCGAAAAGTGTCGAATTTGTGAAAAATTGTTGAAAATAAGGTTTGAAACCTTGGAAAACGTTGTATAAACGTACGGGTCATGTCGAAATTTCGTAAAAAGTTTATACTTAGAAATTTTCTTAAAAACATGATTTTTGATTTTAAATAATAAAATAATATTTAATTATTTTATTTATTTATATTACTTATCTATTTTCTCTAAATAGTATAAGTATGTATTATCAGGGAATGACATTGATATGATTATGGAGTTAAGTCGTCAATCATCACACCACTAAACTGTTTTGGGTAATTGTACAATGCGTCTAAGATACTATGCATCAAACGTGAAGATTGTTTTGGAATTGGATGATTAAATTGGGACATTAACTGGACTAGGTCGTGTGCAGGCGTCGTTGCATTTGCTTGTGTGATTGAGATTGGGTTGCTAAAGACTTGCTTGAGGTGAGTTCTCGTAGCCTCACTTTTTACTGGTTTTTCCGTTGGGGGGAAATCATACTCAAATGTGTTTTGAAATATTTTGAATTGATCTGTGCGAAATGTGGTTTTGTTTTTGGGACAAGATATGTGCTTATGACTGCTATGAGAATATTATGTGTTGATTTACTTGCATGTACTGTGTTTAGCATGGCAAGGTTCTGTGTGGTACTTGCATGTGCTGTGTTTGGCATGCAAGGTTCTGTGTGGTACTTGCATGTGTTGTGTTTGACATGCAAGGTTCTGTGTGGTTCGCCCTAATATATTGCTTCAGCTGGTAGGCCCTTTAGGTGCGTTAGTGATTTGGGAGTTGCGACTCCGGGTTTATTATTAGATGTTGAGATATGACTAGCGAGGATGCTATGTCTTGGATTGTTAGCATATATTCACTGTCATACAACACTATTGTCTACTGTTGAAATATTGGCACAGCTTTTGGGTTTAAGGTCAAACCTACGAGCTCACCAACATTATTGTTGACGTTTTTGAGTATCAATTTCAGGTGAAGTGAAAGAAGAGTAGTTTGGTGATTGTGATAGCAGACTTAGAAGTATCTCGTGTGGAATTTCGTTTGAAGTCTTGCTTGCTTGTTGTTTGATTCTAGTATTTGAATGTTTTGGATTAAGTTTGGATTTCGGTCCCCTATGTAGGCAGTTGAATAATTGTAAGAGATTGGGGATTTTAGTTGCGATTTGGGACATCACTTGAGTTTGTTCAAGGTTGATGGTCTTCATAGCACTTGGAGTTTATGCAAAGTAGTTTTCTCTATTTTTGTATCTTGTGTTATGATTGATCATTATGTTGCATTCCTGAGTTTTCGCCTTTGTTGGGGTGTGACACCAGGGTGGTAGTGAATTTTGCAGTCGTAATCACTAAAAAGCTCTATCCAGCGACGCTGTCGCATGTTCAGTTCCTTCTGACTAAAGATATGCTAGAGACTCTTATGGTCGGTATATATGACACTCTTCGTCCTATACAAATAATGTCTCCAAATCTTAAGTGCAAACACAATCGCACCCAGCTCCAAATCATGTGTGGTGTAATTCTTCTCATGGATTTTCAACTGCCTAGATGCATACGCTATCACTTTATCGCTTTGCATCAATACACATCCTAATCCTAGACCTGATTCATTACAATACACCACAAAATCTTCCGGACTATCGGGAGAGCTAGAATAGGTGCATTACACAACTTATCCTTCAAAGTTTGAAATGCATTCTCCTGCTCCTCACCCCAATCGTAGGTCTTACTTTTCTGAGTCAAGAGAATAAGCGGCTTAGCAATCTTAGAAAAGTTCTTAATGAATCTATGGTAATACCCTGCCAATCCTAAGAATAAACAAACTTCAGACGAAGTTCTATGGGCTTCCTAATTCTTTACTGCTTCAATCTTACTAGGATCTACATGAATACCATCTCCATTAATCACATGTCCAAGAAAATGTACTTCTCGCAACCAGAATTCACACTTGGAAAACTTAGCATACCGCTGGTGCGTTAGTCAGACCAATTCTAAGATTAACCCTAAGTGCACTTCATGCTCTTCCCGGGTCTTAGAGTAAATCAAGATATCATCAATGAATACTATCACAAACTTGTCTAGATACGGCCTACACACTCGGTTCATCAGATCCATAAATACCGCTGGTGCATTAGTCAGGCCAAAGGGCATTACTGTGAACTCGAAATGTCCATAACGAGTTCTAAGCGCGGTCTTTAGAATGTCATCCTCATGCACTTTCACCCTGATGGTATCTGGACCAAAGATCTATCTTAGAGAAGTACTGCGATCCTTGTAACTGATCAAATAGCTTGTCTATCCTAGGGAATGGATAACGATTCTTAATGGTCAACTTGTTCAACTCTCTATAATTAATACACATTCTAAAGGATCCATCCTTCTTCTTAACAAATAATATCGATGCTCCCCAAGGCGATGAGCTTGGTCGAATGAAACCCTTATCCTGGAGTTCCTTGAGTTGACCCGACAACTCCTCCATTTCAGAAGGTGCCAATCAATAGAGGGATTTCGCGATCGGTATTGCTCCAGGGACTAACTCAATCCGAAACTCGATTTCTCGAATCGGTGGTAATCCTGATAGGTCATCCGGAAATACCTTGGAAAAGTCTCTAACTACAACAATCTCCTTTTGTTTATGTTCCTTGGCCTTAGCACTCATAACATGCCTCATTTTCTCCTCTGGTCTTTCTCCTATAACTCTAAGTACTTTGCCATTCAGTAGTGATATTCTAACTACCTTCTCGTGATAGATTATCTCAGCCTTATGGTTAGACAACCAATCCATGCCTACGATCACATCAAAACTCCCGCTTCTAAACGGTATCAAATTTATATCAAACACGTGACCTTCTATTTCTAGTTTGAATCCCTTAATGACCTTATTGATTTCTACTAGCTGCCCGCTAGCTATCTCAATCTCATAACTAAACCCTAAAGCACTGGGCTCCCTGCCTAACAGTGGTATGAAAGTAGTGGAAACAAAACTATAGTCGGCACCAGAGTCAAATAAAGTTGTGGCATAATGATTGTTCAAAGTGAACGTACCCGTCACGATGTTCGGGTCCTGGCAAGCCTCCTCTGCTCCCAACATAAATGCCCTTCCACGTGCCTGATTACCATTTTTCCTACGACCCTGGCCCGCATTAACAACCACAAATTGGTTCTGATGATTTCCCCTGGCCTCTGAGCCTAATTCAACCTAGGACATGCTGCCTTGAAATGATCGGTACTACCACACTCGTAACAGGTCCTAGCAGTTAGATTTCTAGCATTGATGGGGTTCACATTACTAGGCACCACTCTACAATCGTTAGCAAAGTGTACTGGGCGGTTACAGTTGAAACAAGCGTGACAAGGTGTCTCAGGTGGATGATGAAAGTTACAGGTGGTACACTTGGGTACCACACCCGTGTTTTCTCTCCTAACAGGGTTTGTGGTCGTATCAAAAGCATTTCCAGTCCTAGTTCTCTTGTTATCCTCCCTTTCATTCCTATCCTTACTAGGTTCTCCCCCATTTCCTCGCTTCTCAAGGTTCTTTTTGATTGACCCCTTCCTAAGGGCTTTATCAGTCAGTGTGCCAGCAATATGCACACCCTTTTGGATGGTTGATGGCTCCGTTGCTACCACCATCCCTCGAATTTATGGAGCAAGGTCATAAATGTTCCTCTCAACCCTTTTGCTCTCAAGGGTAACTAAGTGAGGAACTAACCTAGCCAACTCATGGAATCTATTAGTATACGTAGCATGGCCAGCCCCAACCATGGCGTGATTCCACAACTTAGTTTCTAACTTTTGCATCTCATTACTCGGGCAAAATTCCTCCCTAGTCAAGGTCTTAAAGTCTTCCCATGACATACCTATAGCGGCTTCTCGTCCTCGTATGTGGATCTGAGTGTTCCACCACGTAAGATTCTTACCAACAAATGATCCAGCACTGTACTTCACTTTCTGATTATCCCTACACCTGCTCATATCCTGAACTGATTCCATCTTCTCAATCCAACAGGTATACACTATAGCACCTCCCTTACCATCATACTCTTTTGGGTTTCAAGCTAAGAACCCCTTATAGGTACAACCCCTATGGTCGTTGTTCTCAATGACATTCCTAACATCACCCTGGATGTTGTCATTTACGGCATCACCGTTTTGATTCCTACCATTCCCCTGATCGCTACCTTGGCTACCTACCTGGGCTAAGATAGTGGGAAGTAAGTTTTGCAAATGTTGTGCAATGATAGTGGAGAAGTTAGGGACCCCGTCAATACCATCATTCACCTTAGTACCTTGACCACCTACTTGGCCACCTTGACCATCAATTCCACTATTACCCCGATCACCATATCGACCTTTAGTCCTACCACCTCCTCTACCAGCTCGACCACCCGTTCCTCCTCCTTGTGATGCGGCAGCAGGCCGGCCAGCACTTCATGTCGTCATCCTTGGTGGCATTATCTACACGAGGGAGAACATAGGCAACGTTAGGTAGAAGGGAAAGGTTAACTCATAGATGGTCTTAATATACCCCATCTAAAACCTATATATAGGAAGGATGGAGAGAGAATGGTCTTCTGTTGGGAATTATATTGATTTGATGATACAAAATAATGAAACAAGAATGAAACAAAAGGAAAACAAAAGGATCAAAGTTGTCAAGATTGGAATTCTACAAAAGATAGAGGATTCTAAAAGATATGCTTAAAAGATTTGGTCAAAGATATGAAGATAAAGATTAGGAAGATTTAGTTTCCTAATACAATTAGTTTTCCTTGTAAGAAAAGCTAGTACATACAAGGTAGGCTTAAGGGCGATTTGTGGTGTAACAGTTAGTTTTAAGGGTGAACAAGACTTCCATTAATAGTCCCGCTTAACCAGAAAATTACAAGAACCGTGAAAAAGGATAGGCTCGGAGGTTTGTACTATGGGTATCTTACATTAAAGATGAGTGCATGGCAATAGTGTGGGATAGTTATATGATCAGTGTGACCATCATAACAATTACAGGTTTAAAACATGGGTTAATCCTAGTGTGTCTTATCTAGCAAATCCTAAAACTTTACTATGCAGTCTCGGATGCATCACAAAAACAAGTTCTAGTAATTTAATATAATACCGTACACTCATAAATTTAATACTGATAATAATGCTTCCAAAAAAGGTGACAAACCACATATACAACATCAGTATACAACAGGATAGACATACATGATAGCTCACTCTTAACACGAGAAAGCAAAAGGTATAAACCTATCTTTGGTAACAAATAATTGATAAACCCGAATTCCTATAGAACTAAAAGCGAACTCTCACATCTTTTAGGTGGAATTCTGAGGGTATATTGGTGCTAGTCAAACACATTCCTTAACCATGAGATGCTTATTATAACTCGGTTTTAAGCGGTATGTTCATAAAAAAATTTTAAATTTGGGTTAAAAATTACTTTATGCTATGTTTCTAATATATTACCACATCTTTTAAAGAACAAGCAAATGGAAAAGAAAGAAAGTTTACTAAAGTGCTTAGGTTCCCCAGAATGACACAAATAACGACACTTCATATATCATTTATTCCCAATTTTTGCCCAACTTTTATACAATTAATGGCATTATTGATACTTAATTGCTTTATAGTTGAATAAATGCAGCATTCAGGAGTGTTTGTGAAGACAATGCTAAAAGGCGCATAATTTTGGGAGCAAAAACGAATGATATTGAAGATTGCTGAAATTTCACCTAATACAGCCGTATATTCAACAACAGAGAATACGAAGTATCCTGCTCTAAGACTTCACAAGAAAATGCGTTTGAACCAATTCCAATACAGCGTATCCATTCTGCCTACATACACCGTATCCATGAAGATAACTATTCGAAGATAGAGTAAATCAAGTAAATTAGGAATGATATCACTGATTGATTTGAACGTAGCGCGCATTCCAAGGAATCTAGCCCATACGTCGTATCGACCTTGCCAGATACGGCGTAGCGAGTCTTTTTCAAACACTATAAATAGAATACTCAAAAACGAGTTTTTAGTAGGCAATATCATATTCATTATACCATACTCACTAAAGACGAATTTTAGAAGAGAAGATCAACCACCAAGGTCAAGCATTGATCACGACTCCATAGAAGACATCGTGTAATTTTTACTGTCTTAGTCGTTCGATTTTAATTGTTTGATTACGCTTGCATAATTACAATGGTTGTGGGCTAATACCCTCGGGTATTACCCATCTTAATGAAAGTTCAATGTTTGGTTTTATTTTAAAATGATTATCTATAATTTATCGTGATGTTTAATTATGTTATATCACCACATACTTGTTTAAGTGTTTGAATATGTAACCTATCATTCGAAACTGGATCTAGTGATACACCAAGATAATTCTAGATGCCGGATAGCTCCTTCATATCGTGTTTCATATTACATCGAAAGACCAAAATGATCAACAAATAACGTTCTGTTTTTTGGCTTTGAATTATGAGCTTAGTTGGAACCGAGGTAGTGACCCAGAGTTATGTTTCCCGGACAATCATGCTCTTAAATTACTGATAAAGATTGAATACGTAGACATACTAGTAAAATAAAACACCGTTAAATAAGACAATAAAGTGGGTAAAGTCCCCTTTGGGCTATGGTTTTAACAGGATCACCCACTACTTTCATTCTCTAAGATATATTATAACTAAAACCAAAGGATGCTTTATGCGGACTGGCGCTAAAAGTGACCGATAAATCGTGTGTAGGACTTAGTATGATGGTCCCGCCCAATCTTTTAAGAAGGATATGTCGCTTTAAGATAATCAATCGATTGCACTAAAAAACAAACAAACAGCATTGAACCGTATTTAATATGGCTAATACACTTTTCTATCATTTTAGCATTGAGCCGCTTTTCTGATCTTCTAATCTTCCTCTATTTGTTGTTTTATGTCTGTTGAAATTGGATATTTTGTTTCCCACTAAACCTGTACTAGTCTCTAGGCTGAAAACCCCTATACATATAGACAACTACATAGCATATTTTTAACCAGTAAAAATAGACTAAATAAAATACTTATAGAATATAGATTAATGTTCACTCTTAGTGGTTCGATCCACCCAACATACCTCGAACAACATAAAACATGATAAGAGTATTATCCGAAAACGGTCCATCTTGACGGTACACTGCTCGTTAAAGTATTGTTTTAGGTTTTGTCGGCTAAATATAAATTTAAAACTTGATAATCAAATAATTGACCCTATACGACAGCACATCAGGTTTTTGGCGCCGCTGCTGGTGAGTGAAATAATTAAACCTTATTCTTATTAGTATTTCTAACCATTAATTAATTTAGTTTAGTGTATTCTAATTATTTAATTCTGTTTGTATTTATTCGCATTGTGTGTTTAAATTGCTTGTTTAAATTCTCGCATTTAATTGTTTTTAAATTGTATTCTGTTTTGACTGATCGCCTGATACGCCGTATCCACTAGTTAGATACGACGTATCAAACCTTCTACCCAGAACAACGTATTGAATTCTGCAGTCTAAACGGCGTATCTGTTGGATCCCTTTTTGAATAGATCTAGAACCTTTAGCTTGCAAAGGGTTTGTTACTTTAGATGAAAATTATAGGAGCAACATAATGAAAACACTGATTGAACACTATGGATTACGGAAACTAATCAATAATGCTAAAAGAACAATATTAAGAAAACATAAGAATCTATATCAAACTCATACTTTGTAATTATAACTTAAATCTGCTAGGTTACAGACTACCATACGACTCACTAAAACTTGAAGGATGTGTAATTCAATTGTCTAACCTACACAACCCTGGACCTTCTTTTATACACAATAAGTCCATTAGGTTTATGAATATTTTCCTAACTATCTTAGTTAACCATAATAGAATATACCATAACTAAGTATTCAATATGTTACAAACTAAGTAAGTCCAACATTAATCTATTGATTCAATACTTTCCACATAATCTAGTCCACCAATATTAAATACCATAATTAAAGTAGTTACTATGTTACAAACTAATGAGGTCAAACATTAATCAATGTAGAAATCAATAGCTTTTTCCACAATCAATTGTAACTCTTCAATCAACATTAATTACCTCAATTAAACTTCTATCAACATAAAGTCTTCAATCATCATTAATGTCTTCAATCAACATTAATGTCTCTAGTTGAAACTTCTCTTTTATCATTGACTAGTAGCATTAATATTTAACAGTATTAAGAAGACTTTTAATTCCCAACAATCCTCCCCTAAACTTGATATTCATCTGGATTAATCATCAAGTTTCTTCATTAAAAGCTTCTTAATCTCCAGGAGGATGCTTCCAAACACTTCTTTACATCTTACAAACACTTCTTTACATCTTAAGCAGTTTTATGATTAATTTAGGAATCAGGGTAATATCTTCATCAGCAATAATATCATTTATCCTCCCCTGAGTTTCATCAATTAATGTAATCTCTGCATCAGTATTAATATCACCAATATCAATCCTCCCCTGTTTGGATGCATCATCACCCAAACTGTCTTTATCACCAGAGGACTTTTACTCTTGCAGTCAAACCAACTTTGTATAGTCTTTTCACCTTATGAGTTCTTGACCTGCTTCTTTTCAAGCTTGCAATCTCACTTTGTTGAGAGGTCTTTGTATTCTCCAAATCAAGAACCATGGTAAGAAAATTGGTACAAAGAATCATCAATTCAATAAGTTTAAAACTATCCTCATCACTTTGAAGTGAATCACAGAAATGTATAGTTTTTGGCAAACTACCAGCCATAAACGGATTTGATGATTCTTTACCGGTTGCCGTTTGCCCCGGAATAGCCAATTCTTCATAATAAAACATGGTGAATTGATAACCATATAGTTTTGGGCAAACTATCAGCCATCAACGGATTTGAGAAGTCTTTACCAAGAGCCGTTTGCTTTGGACTAGCCAACTCTTAACTGTGAAGTATGGTGAGTTGAGAACCATATAGTTTTTAGCAAACTATCAGCTATCAACGGATTTGAGAATTCTTTACCAGATGCCGTTTGCACTGGAATAGCCAATTCTTAGTGTCGGTTAGACATGGTGAATTGATTACCATTTGTCGTGTTGAAATGAAACCAACACCTGAAAATTCTCCAATCCCTTGTAGCTTGCCAATTCTCAAAACCACTATCCATAGATCAGGCTAAGAACAAACTATAAAAAAAATCCTCCCCTCAAATGTAGCTAGGGATTTACCATACCAATGTTGACCACCAAAAAGAGAAATTAGTTTCTCGTAGGGACCCAGGCCTTTACAGGCTTGGGTCTGCCTTGTGGACCTTTAGCATTCACAGTTCTAATAAAAGTTGGTCCACTGTCACAATTGGAGTTTGGTTTAGAGTTCCTCCAATTATAACCTGCTGAGGTCTTAACAGCAGTTCCCCAATTTCCCTTTACAGCATGAGAATAAGTCATTCTTGCTGTATTTCTAACAATGGGTCTACTCACAGGTGAATGAGATTTAGAAAAATGCCTTCTTTGATTAAGTTGATTCACCTGAGGTCTTTTAGGACTAAAGCTGTTTGAGGTCTTGGTAGGTACTGGCTGTCTAGATCTAACAGTATTAACATTAGAACTACCAGTATTAACTCTAGGCCTAACAGGATTAACATTTGTCCTACCAGTATTAACATTAGACTTGACAGAATTAACATTTACCCTACCAGTATTAATATTAGGCCTAACAGAATTAATGTTTGTCCTACCAGTATTAATATTAGGCCTAACAGAATTAATGTTTGTCCTACCAGTATTAATATTAGGCCTAACAGAATTAATGTTTGGCCTACCAGCATTAAGTTGTACTGGTCTAGGAACAAATTGATTAGCATGATTAATCCTGTCAGTATTAGTCCATACTGGTTTTGCCACCCCATTACCAGTATTAAAAACCCTTTGTTTCTTAAACTCAGCCTCTCTTGCCATTTTCTTTTCATAATAGTCACAATCTTTGATCAAATGACTTAGACTACCACAAACAAAACATTTCTTCTTTGTGAAAGAGTAACCTTCCCCTAGTTCTCTTTCCATCATAGCATTCCAATTCTTCCTGTTAACTTTAGGTGTTTCTTGATCTATGATTGGTTGCCTAGGAGTTTTTATGTGTGAGACACAACTAGGTTCAACCTCTTTTGATTTTGGAGCAGACACACCTTTTTCATTTGTTGTTATAGGTGTAGACACATACACTTCTTGAGGTACTCTTGAAATCTCAGATTCAGGATCAACAGAATGTTCAGTGGAAGTTCCAATAGATCCTGCACTGTCATTAGATTGACAGGTAGAATATTTACTGGATCTATCATCTGATACACTGGGTTCAGGCTCTTGGGGTCCCTTTTTACCATAAACATACAAAGACTCATCAATTTCTTCTTGTGGTGTAGGAGTATAATCTCCACTTAAGGGATGTGGAACACCTTTAAAATTATTAGTTTTTATAAATCTACTGTACAAAGGTTTTCCAACTGAGTCCTCTTCTGTACAATTAAAAACAAAAAAATTCATTTCTTCCTCATAACTTAGAACCTCATTATCTGATTTTATTTCATACCCTAAGCCAATTTTACTACTTGAACTCATGCCAGAATTAATTAATCTCTAAAGATTCTTGGAAGAATCTTTCCATGAATCTAATGTTTTCTGCAATTGTTCCTTTTCTTTTACAGCTTTCATTCCAATTCTCCTATATTTTTTAAGCTTTTCATCTTTTTCATATATTTCATTTGCCTGAAATGTAAGCTTTTCATTTAGAGAAAGTTGCTGTTTTTGAAAAGTAACAAGTTGAGCTTCTAGTTTCTTAACAGCTTGACTATAGGCAAGTATTTGTGCTTCTTGATCACCTAACTGATTCATTTGTTCATCACACAATGTTTTAAGGGTATTGTATGAATCTATGCAAGCCTCTGTGCATAGGGTATAATCACCTCTAAGTGGAGGGGGTACACCTTGTATTCTTCCTGTTTGGAATACTGCTGTAAAGTGGGATATAATAATATCCTTCATCTGTTTCCCTAAGAAGCAAATAATACAGTCTACTCATCTCTTCCTCATATCCTAGGACTTCAGCATTTGACTTTATGCTATGTCCTAAACCTAGCTTAACAGTTGAGCTCATCCCACAATCAATAAGCTTCCAAAGATTTTTAGAAGATGCAAACCAAGAATCAACAATTTTTTGTAAAGCATCTTTGTCTTTGACAGTTTTCATTCCTATTCTTTATAATTTTTCAGCTTTTCATCTTGTTCAAAACATTTGATTAGCCTTGAAAATTTAATTTTTCATTTAAGGAAGATTGCTGTTTGTGGGAGGCTTTAAGCTGAGATTCTAACTTCTTAACAGCTAACTTATGGGCAACTAAGGCAGCTTCTTGGTCACCAAATTCAGATTGCAATTCATCATACTTAGCTTGAAGTGCATTATATGAATCTAAACATAATTTAGAGCACATTGATACCTCATTGTTCACAGTGAAAGCCATTAGAGCATGATTGAGTTCCTCATCTGTAGTCTGCTCTACCCAATTGATCTGACCTTCATCAATGGTATCAATAGCTTCCTTTTCATCTTGCACTAGCTTGAAACTTCTGACCTTTACTCTGCTTCATGCCTGTTAACTTCTTTTGAACCCTTTAAAATTGCACTCCCTGGCAAAATGCCCAGTTATTGTGGCAATTGAAACCAATTCAAACTTTTTCTTATCAAAGCCAATGCGATTTTTCCATCACTCTTGGCTTCTGCCTGTCTTCTTGATAAAACTTCTTAATCTTTATGGAGTCATAGCAATCTGCCAAATTTCTATCATCTCTTCCAAATCCAGTCATCAATGTGATCTAGGTCTTCATGTATCAAATACACATCATTAGCATTTGTGCGATAGAAAAGAATGGATTAATTCATCAGCAAGACTAGGAGTAGCAGTTGGTGTTGCTTTGGAGAGGAAGTGGTTTAAAGTACACTATATCTTCCTGAGCTGTGGTGGGCTTATGCTTCGGCTTTGAAGATTTGGCTTGTGATAGAAAAGCCACATTATCAGATGTAATGGAAGAAGATGATGTCTTTTGGATGTCTTGTTCAAAGACACTCAGATTATTGTATAAATCATCTATTGACAATGTGTCAATATTCTTCTTCGTTCTCATTGTCATGGCTAGACTGTCCCACGCAGGAGGAAGGGACCTCAAAAACTTGTGATTTGCGTCTTCATCTGACACACCAGCACCAAGGGCATCCAACTGTGATAGGAGTTTTTGGAACCTATCATACCCTTTTTCTAAGCTTTCCTTAGATGAGATAGTAAATGCCTCAAACTGTTGTTTTAAAACAGCTTTTTGCATTTTCTTTGAGTTCGCATTACCACCAAATCGTGTCTTGATGGCTGCCCAAATCTCTTTGGCATCATCCATGCCATGAAAACGTCTGAGATGATCTTTTGGAACAGCCATTAACAATAGTGTTCTTGCTTTCCTTTCTTTCTCATCAGCAAACTGTTCTTCCTGTGTGGTTGGAGGAAGAACCCTGTATAATCATCCTTAACCATGTGGGTGAATCGCTTCTTTGAGTTCCCTTCTGAATCACTTTCCAGATCCATTCCATGAAATCTTCTCAGATGTTCCTTGGGAATTGCCATAAGTAAGATGGTTCTAGCCTTCCTCTCCTTTTCAACAGCATGAATTTCTGCAGCAGATACTGGTGGAAGTATTCTAACAACACCATCTTTTCCAGTTGAGATTCTCTTCTTTGAATTTCCATTCTGAATTACCTTCCAAACATCATTATCAATATATTCAAGGTAATGCTCCATCTCCATAGCCCATATATCATACTCCTCCTTCTTTAGAATTGGGAGTTTGATATTTGAAATAGTGGTTGTTGTAGGAGTGACTTGTTGTTGTTGTTGTTTTGGTTTATTGGTTGCAGTACCACTGTCTGATGCATCTTCATGGTATGATGCTTCATCATCACTAAGATGTTGAGAGTAATCATCATTAGCAGGTTGAGACATTTTTCTAGATCTAAAAGTGATTGTTTGTGATCTTGTGATTCTTCTTATTCAGAGTCTCTCTAAAGGCTCTGATACCACTTGTAGGTCCTTGGTCTTGGATCTATATAGCCTTTGTAAGACAATAGCTAACTTGAATAAATCCAAATCAACTATGTGAGAGACACTGACTATGAATATCAAGTGTTAATGCGGAATCTTAACACAAGTATTAAGAAGAACACAATATAATTCTAACTTTGCTATTGATTTCTATTAAGCTTCAATGCTTCTATTCGTTATATATTTTCTAACTCTATACCCTGGACCTTCTTTTATACACCAAGAAGTCCATTAGAGTTTACAATATTTTCCTAACATATCTAGTCAACCATATTGAATACCATAATTAAGTATTCAATATGTTTCTAACTATGTGGTCAACATTAATCAAATGTATTCAATACTTTCCATAATCAATTGTAACTCCTCAATCAACATTAATCACCTCAATTAAACTTCTCATCAACATAAAGTCTTCAATCATCATAAAGTCTTCAATCATCATTAATGTCTTCAATCAACATTAATGTCTTCAATCAACATAAAGTCTTCAGTTGAAACTTCTCTTTTATCATTGACTAGTAGCATTAATATTTAACAGTATTAAGAAGACTTTTAATTCCCAACACGGCTTATTGATTGCTTATTGGGCCGTGAGCCCATAAGCTCCAAAATTTAATTATTAAGCTTAAAAATAAGCTAATAAGCTACGTATCGCATTTGGTTATCACCATAAGTTATAATATTAGTCCAAAAAAATATGACATACTAGGATAATAACCAAAAATACCCTTCTTGTATTTCCTTTTGATGTCGTGAGCTATTAAGCTCAAAATAAGTTATTCGAACACCACAATAAGCCAAAATAAGCTATATACAAAATAAGCTACATAGTAAATATATGTTTTCAACCATCACGACCACAATATCAAAACTAACAAAACCACTTTTTCTTTTCTTTTATTTTCGAACCAAACGAAACCTAACATTCCATTTTTAAACTTTTCGCTTTTGATTTTTAACGATCGGGCCTTAGAACTAACATCTATGCATCACTCTAAACCCAAAAGTACAAGTTAAAAATAAATTTGAAAGACTTACAAAAATGGTAAATAAATTTTGACGCGAACCGGACAACCCAAACGTTGTTTTAATGAATACCCAGACACTAGAATCAACCCAAAATATCACCTGTGGAAATCGTAGAATACCAATTATGGAAATCGTAGAGGGGGGTGAATACGTTTCCATTTAAAAACTTAAAATATTTCGTATCAAATTACCTATCAAGTTAGATGCAATATGATAAGTGTGAATAATATATCTATATCCACTAGAACATGTCATATCAATATAAGAACAATCACAATGTTAACTTCTATTTATGACACAATCATCATCCAAACAATATAAGTAACAATCAACACACATATATATCTAATGCAAATATAAATGTAAGGCGATAAGGTAAATAAAGATGTAAAGCGAAAAGTAAAAGAAAGTGCAAACCGAACGCGATGATTTATAATGGTTCGGTCACAAAGCACCTCTTCGCCCTACTCCATTCCCCAAGTACCTAACTCAAGAGTTACTTCACTAGTCAACAAGCTCGCTTTAGGCGGAGAAAACCGAACACAACTAAGCTTACACCGATTTCTGACACTAAGCCAAATGTCGAGTTCTAATCCTAGCTAGAACCAATCTATCACAACTAACCACACTACTTCACAACAATTCACAACTTCGCTTCACCACACAACTTCACTTCACTTCACGACTTCACTTCACTTCACGACTTCACTTCACTTCACAACTTCTCTACACTTCACAACTTCACTACACTTCACCTAGACACTAACAAGATCACCCCGATCTATCTAAACTTCCTATGATCATCACGATCTAACAACTATACACACCATGATCACCACGATCTAACTATTACACAAGTTTGGAATACATGGACTCGATCTATACATTGTGAATGTAAGACATGTCACGAATGCACTAACTAACCTACATAACTTCGTATCTTAATGATAACGAAAGTTCTTCTCTTGCACTTGGAGGAATAAGCTTGAATCACTTGGAAACAAATGCTTAAGATTAAATGATCAAAGGATTTAAAGGAGAGTATAAACTGATTTAGAACAGAAAGAAAGTGTGTGCAAAAGGTGAGAAAATCAGTGGGGAATAGTCCAGTATTTATAGGCAAACTGAGTTGCTTTTTTTTATCTGGGCGGTCCCCTTAATTAGGGTGCCGGTCCCCTTAATAATTAAGGGGACCACCCATATAATTAAGGGGGCCGCCCAGGCCAGACGCTTCCTTTTTTGTCTTTTCTAGGGGAGGTGTTTTCTAAAACATTTTTAGCCGTTTTTAGGTAGAAAATTTGAATTCAAAATATTTATTTTGAATAAAACATTTCTTTTAAATCTAAAAATATTTTGTAAAAGTTATAAAAATGTTTGTGACATTTTATAAAAAATGTGAGGTTAAATAAAAACTCCTTTGATCATAAAATAAATTAAACATTTATTTATTCATACCTTAAGTGATTTACGTCGAGTGAAAACTTTGTTGAAGCAGACTTGAGACATCGAGAGATGTTGTCGTATGAATGCATTGATGATTTGTGATCACAAGTAACTTAAGCACTTTATGTTATGTGTTATAAATAACATGTTTGTCATCACCAAAACATGAAGAGATTGTATAGATTAAATATCGTAATATTTCTACCAACAATCTCCCCCTTTTTGATAATGACAAAATATGTAAACTATAACTCATAGTAAAATGTATAAGTTACTTGTTTACACTTCTTCTCCGCTTTTTGTCGAAGCAAAAAGGTGGAATCTTAGGTTAGACTTATACTACACTTCAAACCTTGAACCAAAGAGGTGAGCTTGCATCATCCTAGTGAAGTCTTGCTCCTATCAACCCTGTTGAATCATCCTAAGATATCTACTTTGACTCTCGAGCACCCCTTAGTACATTGCACTCCTATGACACTTGCATTCCATGTATATAGACTCTAGGGGATCCATGGATCAAATTTGTTGCAAACTCTTAACCTACATCAAGGGTTAGTTTCATGCAACATAATATGTATATAGTAGCGATATTGAAGGGTTGGAATACACATATCAAGAAATGTGTAGATGTTATAATGGTTGCAACTCCCCCTCGGTGTATGCTCCCCCTTGTTTAGGGCACCCATGAATCAAGCTACGAAAGTGTGCTACAAAAGAAAACATTAGTAGAAAAGTGCACATATATATAATAACGATGATAGCTATATATATCAATGCACTAACGGGGAACAATATATGCATGTCTTAGATATATGCACTCTAAACTATGACATTTTAAAAGAAAATTTAAAGCCTAAACACATGTAATCGTTGTTTTAATAACAACAACCTAAATCCGTGATAAAAGGAATCATGACGTATACTTAAGACATGTGAAACAAAATTCGTTTATTGATTGACACACTATTATTATGAGAATGACATCTTTCAAGATGTCATTTGGATAAGGAGTATGAACGTATTTTGATCGACATGTTCCTTATGGTACCGTCATCTAACCAAGATGATGATATGGATTTGAATAGACTAAGAGTTGTATTGAGAGATTCCTAAATCCTTAAGGTTTCTTTGTTAAGCATTATGTATGCTTTTCATGTTTGGAGTGTTTAAGGATAAACATTATCGTAAGACTTTAGGTTGATATAAATGTTGATGATAAGGATGATTTGAGGAGGGAACATAAACAAAGAAGGATGAGCGTGAATGGAAAGAGAAGGTGTTGACAATAGGTTTGTTGGGGGTTTTGTTGGTTGTTAATGTTGACGAACAAATGTGAAAATATAAAAATGGTAGAAGAGATGTGAAAGACTTGACATTGTGATGACTTAACAACACTTAAAGATTGAATGTCTTCTTTGTGTTTTTCACTTTGCTAGAAAGTGGAAATGATTGGATGAAAAATAAAAGACATGACATTGTGATGACTCAACAACACTTGAAGATTAAATATCTTCTTTGTGTTCTTCACTTGCTAAAAAGTGAAAATGATTAGATGAGACACATTTCATTATAAAATTCACTTGAGTTTTGACAACATAGGCACACATGCTTATGAGTGTCAGGATATGAGGATGAGACGCATTTCATTACGAATTATGAAATTCACTTAACTTTTGAAAACATAGGCACACATGCTTATGAGTGTTGGGAAATAAAGATGAGACGCATTTCATTGCAAAATTTACTTGTGGGAAATGGTTACATGGTGAATCTTCTTGTGAAGATAACTAGGTGGATGACTCAAGATTGGTAGTGGTAAGGATGACTCGGTTTTACATTTTTGGTTTCTAGTGAATTAGAATCACATATGTGAGTTCCTAAGAGTATTTGGTTAAATGATATATATGTGAACATGTGTGTTTTCCCTCCCCTTTTAATTCGTGCTCATCCGGACATAAAAAGAATTGTGGAATAAAAAAAATAAATGAATAAATATAAAGACGGAAGCGGTGAGCTTGACAATGTCATGACAGATGACGGTTAGCATACGATGAACTTCATCCACGAAGTTATGTAGCTCTTCTCGAGTATTGCGAATGTTCATAGAACAATCACACGACGAGGTACGAGGTTGTCTTAAAGGTGGTAGCGGAAATGTGGACGGAAGATATTAACCATCTATATAATAATAGAGGCATGATTAAGGTTTTTGTGAAACAACTTAAACATGAACAATGAGTGACTTTTTAATTTGCATTTCGCGAATTAAAAATGCTTAAACATTTTGGATGAAATGATTAAGTTGTCGAGATTTATCGAAATGTATTTAATAGTAACAAGACTATTAAAATGAGAATGACACGTTTATGAGATTTGTTTCATCATTCCTAGACCTAGACTTAAAAAGTTTCACATTTGAGTGGTTTGGTGAGGATGCCGGTGATGTTGTATTTCGACGAAACTTTTTTGATGAAGATATTTCCTTTTGGACATTGTCGTGAAGGAAATGACGACGAATTTTGATGAGTTTTATGTCCTAAGATCGATGGATAATGTTCGATTCTCATTGTGTATGAGGTGAGCATGACTATAAACCATCGTGACATTCCTAAGGGGATGGAAAGGACTAACGGAAGTGAAAGTACTTAGTCATAAGGTGTGTATATTCAAGAGGCTACGAATCACTTATGTAGAAACTCGTAAGGTCTTTGTCAGACGAAGGTTGATGTAAGCTTTTAGCTTTAGGAAGAGCATTTTAACATATGTATTGTTGGGATTAAAAGCTTCTTGATGCTGTTTGGAATTAATACTGCTAAGGATAGAGTTACATTAGTACTGTTGGTAATCTTAGTGAAAAATATGCTAAGTAGTTAGTACTGTTAGTTACTACTGCTAGAGTAAAGTTAGTACTGTTGATGAAGAATGAAGAAAAATATTCTAAGTAGTTACTACTGCTTGTACACAGTTAATGCTGCTGGTGTATAAGTTACTACTGCTAGTTCAGAGTTAATGCTGTTGATACAAAGTTACAACTATTGACAGAGTTACAACTGCTGAAGGATAAAGATTGCTTATGAGATATTTTTGTAAAAGATACGTATAAGTTATTTGTTTAGAAGATCATGGTAACTTAGGAAAATATTGTAATCCTGTTAGGACTCCTTGGTGTATAAAAGGAGGTCCTAGGGTATAGAGTTCCGTGTACCAAAATCGTATCACAAAGTATCAAAAGAGTCATTCATAGAGTTTGTCGTATCTTCAAGGTTTTGTGACCCTAACAATATTAAGAGTGTTTGTTTTATATTGAGGCTGAAAGTTTAGTAAACTGTTTGTTATTGATCTTGTTTATTACTGTTTCATTGAAATTCTTCTTAGTATCATTGATTAGATTCTGCATAGTCTTTGATATTCATAATCAAAGTTTTTGTCATAGTTGTTTTGGATTTATTCAATACAACTTAAGCTTATACAGGCTAAGCAAGATCTATTATATTGGGATCAACAAGTGGTATCAGAGCTTGTGCGAAGTTTTGAATAAGAAGAAACTTTACTACACACAAGAGTACTTTTTCAAGAAGCAATGGAGTCTCAATCTACTCAAACCATCAAGATACCCATACTCCAACCTGGTGAGTATGATCTCTGGAAGATGAGGATGGAGCTGTACCTACAGTGGATTGATTACACTCTATGGGAGATCATAGTAAATGGTAATGCACCTATAGTAACAAAACTTGTTGATGGTAAAGAGACTGCTATCCCTCCTACAAGTGTTAAAGAGAAGACACAAAGATGGGCAAAATTGAAGGTAAGAAGCACTTTGTTGATGGCCTTACATAATGAGCATCAATTAAAGTTCAACTCATACAAGGATGCAAAGACACTGATGCAGGCTATTAAGAGCAGATTTGGAGGTAATACTGCTATAAAGAAAACTCAGAAAAATCTTTTGAAGCATCAATATGAAAACTTTACTGCTTCCAGCACAGAAGTGATTGAGCAAACCGATGAAAGGCTTCAAAAGCTAATTAGTCAACTGGAGATGCATGGTGAAGTTATCTCTCAAGAAGACATCAATCAGAAGTTCTTGAGAAGTTTGTCATAAGAATGGACTATGCATACTATTGTGTGGAGGAACAAACCAGAGCTTGAAACATTAAGTTTGGATGACCTCTTCAACAATCTGAAGGCCTATGAATCAGAGGTTAAGGGGACATCTAACTCAACCACTAACTCACACAATGTAGCATTTCTGTCCTCTGGCAGCACTAACAATGCATCTGGAGCACGTAATACTGCTCAGGGTGTTAATACTGCTAGCACTCAGAGTGCTGCTGATAGCTCAAAATCTGCTGAAAATTTAAGTAATGCTATGATTTATTCCTTCTTTGCTAGCCAACCAAGTGTTCCACATCTTGATAATGAAGATCTTTAACAAATCGATCCTGATGATCTAGAAGAGATGGACTTGAGGTGGAACATTGCTGTAACACCCCCAAAATGGCTCGCATCGGAATATGAGTCAGGGGCGTGTTACTTCATAGATCAACAACACAAGATATATATAGAACGACCATTAAAAGTCGTAAAAATTGATACATTGGATTTTAGCAAATATTTGTTATAAAAAGCCCGAAGCTTAACTTGTTCGACATTAATAGTACAAAGATACTAGTTCATAATACATTTTCCCAAAAACATATGCAACCAAATCTTTAGCATGATATCCCAAAACATATAATCACCAATGTATCCCAGCTCCTCGTGCCTATTGACCTCTTGAAAAACATTGCTTTAAAATGTCAACAATAATGTTGGTGAATTCATAGGTTTGATAAATCATATAATGCAGGATCACAAGATCACCCATTTGTATGATAATGCAACAGATGCAGACATCATAAAAATGCAATTACGTTTGCCCTAAGCTCATGACACTGAAGCTCGACAATATATTGCAATGTAAAATTGCCCACAATGCCTGTATGGATGTTCTAACCCGCAACATCCCCAGTCCGACATGGTTTACGTTCGTAATCCGGCTTACCGGCACAGTGAGCATGACTCACCCGAACGGGGATGTCAATCCCAAATAGATCTATTCATAACATTCGCGCTTACCCTCCAGGTAATTAACCAGTTCATGATAATGGGCTCAACTTGGGTTATCGCTACTTAGGCAACACGTAATCATAATATAAAATTTACCACTTGTGTCTAAAGTATAAAACATAGCATGTTTCTCACCCCAAAAACTTATAAATCAAAATCATTTAAAACATAGGGCTATGAACTCACCTTAAGTGAGCGAATACCAAGTATATCACAGTAAATGCGTCACGTAAATCGTCAGATGCAACCTATTTAATTTAAGGCCGTATAAGTACTAAGCATGATGATTAACATCTACCATATACAAGTCTACATAGCTACATCACCATCTAATTGTTTTGATAAAATTATTTATAAAGTTAAAACGTTTGTAAGTATACCTTTAGTAAAAATGACATAACTTTCACGTTTCCAAGCCTTCTGTTTCTCGTGTTTACTTACGTTCACGCTTCGTTTTAGAAGGATGAACAGTATTTTCCTGTTCCAACAGTTATAATTGATTTACTAATAATTTGGATAATCGTTAAAAGTAGCCAAATGTAATAACTTATTCGTTTTAAACCCGATTTTAGCGATTCCTTCGAGCACGTCTTTGTAATTGATAGGAGTATCAAAATTATCACATTTTATAATTTTGGGTCTGGGGGGGGTGTGGGATGATAGAATAGTAATTTTTACTGTTTCATAGTTTATAAAATTACTTTTATAAACTATAATTATCGTAAACGCCGTATTTTATTCGTTTTAGCTCCGTTTTTAGTGATTCTTTCGAGCACGTTCTCGTAATTGAAATCTCTATTTATTTATGAGGTTTACAAACATAAATATTCCTGAGATGAACAGTAACTTTTATAAAAATAGTTTTATAAAAGTATTTTTATACCTTTTAAGTATATAAACTCGCGAAATTCATAACTTCTTCGTTATTAATTGAAAATTTACGATTCTTATTTATTTTGGAATCCTAAAAATGTGTACAATATGTTAATCAAAATACTAAACCTCCTGTTTGTATATTTTTTATAACAAGTTTTTATAAAAATTATTTTATAAATCCGTAAACGTATATTTGCCGTATCTTTTTCGTTATAGATCGGTTTTTCAAGTTCCTTATATGCTCGGAATCGTCACGAGGTGTTCTATCTTTATAAAACATAATAGGGCTGTGTCAAAAGTCGAACCAAAACAATCCCTTTGTAATCAATAGATATACTTATTTATATAACTTGTTTTAGGTACTTTTCAACTTAGTTATTTACCACAAGTCCTTTATAACCATATATAGCATATGTCTTACATATAATAAGGTCCATATAGTGTCCAAGAGTCCATAGTATCAAGAGCACAAGTCATTGCAATACTTTCACTTGTAACTTATTAAGTAAACTTTAGAAACCCTAATATTGTATATACACTTTTTATACATATAACAACATGGTACAACACTTATACATCCATCTTAACATGATATAACCAACAATATACCATATGTAAAAGTGTACAAATCCATAATCACAAGTAAAAATATGTTTTACATGATTAAAAGCATCCTAATGGTGATTTCACTACATAGAACTTATATACACATAAAATGATAAATGTAAAGACATAAAGGGTTTTAGATAACCTTATGATGATGAATGATGATGAACAACAAGATCTACACACTTGTTTAGCAACAAAACCCTAGCTTGCACACTTGAAAACCCTAATTTCTCAAGTAAACCCTAATCTTGAAATCACTTGATTAAATCTTGCAAATGCTTAGCCAACCCTTCAAAACACCTTAGGATATCATAGGAAGGATGTGTGTATGCTTGTATGGTCTTGTAAAATCAAGATATGGATTGTGTATGAAGGGTGTTTGATGCCGTGGGCTATCAAGGGAGAAAAGGAGAGAGTTTTTGATCTTTTTACTAAGTGTTTATGAGTTATGTGAGATAATACTTGTAATGTATGATGTATATATATGAGAACTAGTCAAATTAAAGCCAAAGACTAGTCTAAGGGGGGGGGGGTGGACGGCAAGGGGGACAAAAAGGGGTGACTAGTGGTCAAAACCACTAGTCATGCCTTACTTCTTACTAACTTTGCAATGTACATCTACTAACTCATTAAGGTTTATGTTTATTTGTCCTCCAATAGTAGGGATCCTCCCATGGTTTTAAGGAGCCTTGTTGGTTAAATATCTAGACCATAAATGGAAGTATTCTTGTATAAAAATGAAGGTATAAGTAAATATGTAAAGTGTAATCTTTATTTAAATGTATCTGCAAGTTGCAATGTTTGGACATTCTTTCTGTTTATCTAAGCTCCAAATTTGGCCATGCAACATATATGTGATAATATTGAGTAACTTTTAGGTATTGGGTATAAAAGTGGGTATTTGTTGAAGCGTAGAAATGTTTTTGTGGTTCCGGGTATGCCTAAACTTAATTTATCGCGAAACGTAACAATTTTACGCAACCGATAAAAATAAAATGAACAAAGACCATAATTATTCTCAAAATAATTATTTAATACTTGATTGATGTAAACGTTTAATTGTTTGATGCCCGTTTACATTGAACGATAATTTTTAGCTTACGCGATTTAACTTAACGCTTTAAAATTACAAGCAAACGCGTACAACACTAAAAATTAATAACGAACTTATTGACGTCGCAAATGACCCTAAAACACGGGGTGTTATAGTCTTCCCCCGTTAAACAAGCCTTGTCCTCAAGGCTTACAATGCGGCACTTGACGACGGTGCGGTCTTGGTGAAGAGGTGTGGATATTTCTTCTTGAATTGATCTTCACGCTCCCACGTGAACTCAGGACCTCTCCTGGAGTTCCATCGAACCTTGACAATTGGTACACGGCTTTTCCTCAACCGTTTGACCTCACGATCAACAATCTCTACAGGTTCCTCAACGAACTGAAGCTTGTCATCAAAGTGTAGTCCATCCAACGGAACGGCTAAAGGTTCATCGGCATAGCACTTTTTCAGATTAGACACATGGAACGTATTGTGAACCCTGCTCAGCTCCTCCGGAAGCTCAAGCTTGTAGGCAACGGATCCAACCCTTTCTAACACCTTAAAGGGTCCAACATATCTGGGGTTTAACTTCCCCCGTTTGCCAAAACGTACAACCCCTTTCCAAGGCGAAACTTTAAGCATAACCTTATCCCCAATTTGAAATTCCATCGGCTTACGCTTCAAATCCGCATAACTCTTCTGACGATCACGAGCAGCTTGAATCCTCTGCTTGATCTGGACAATCTTCTCGGTAGTTTCGTGCACTATCTCTGGACCAGTGAGTTGAACCTCTCCAACCTCAGCCCAACAAACAGGTGAACGACACTTTCTACCATACAGTGCTTCAAATGGTGCTGCCTTAATGCTAGCGTGATAGCTATTGTTATAAGAGAATTCAACTAACGGTAAGTGATTAACCCAACCCTTTCCGAAATCGATCACGCAAGCACGTAGCATATCCTCGAGAGTTTGAATTGTCCTCTCGCTCTGTCCGTCAGTCTCTGGATGATAAGCCATACTCATGTCCAAGCTAGTACCCAAAGCCTTCTGGAGTGTCCTCCAGAATCTTGATGCAAACCTAGGGTCACGATCATAGATGATTGAGACGGGGATTCCATGTCTCGCGACCACTTCCTTCAGGTACAATTTTGCTAGTTTTTCTAGGGGATCAGTTTCTCTCATCGGTACAAAGATTGCAGACTTGGTGAGTCGGTCAACGATCACCCAAATGGTATCGTAACCTTGCGGCGATTTAGGAAGCTTTGTGACAAAATCCATGGTGATATTGTCCCACTTCCATTGAGGTATTTCAGGTTGTACCAACAATCCTGAAGGTCTTTGATGTTCAGCTTTGACCTTAGCACAGGTCAGGCACTTGCTAACATAGGTGGCGATGTTTGCTTTCATATTGGGCCACCAATATAGCTTCTTCAGGTCTTGGTACATCTTGTCAGAACCCGGATGAATAGAGTATTTTGATTTGTGGGACTCGTGCATGATCACGGTCCTTAAACCTCCATAACATGGTAACCAACTCCTGCCATTGAAGCATAGAGTTCCATCCGCACGTGGTTCTAACTTTTCCGTCCTAAACTTCTCCGGATCCTTAGAATTTTCAACCAACATACCTCCAACATCTTCGTTTTTGATGTTCTCCGGTTTTCGTGCTTCAGTCTGAGCATCCAAGATTTGTTTGGGAAGATCCAAGCCAATAGTCATGACTAAGGCTCGAACCCTTAACGGTTGCTCTCGTTCCTTCCTGCTCAGAGCATCAGCAACAACATTTGCCTTTCCCGGGTGATAGCGGATATCGCAATCGTAATCACTGAGCAACTCTAACCATCGGCGTTGTCTCATGTTTAGTTCCTTCTGATCAAGAATGTGTTGTAAGCTCTTATGATCAGTAAACGCCGTGCACTTGGTTCCATACAGGTAGTGCCTCCAAATCTTGAGAGCGATCACTACTGCTCCAAGATCCAAATCATGAGTTATATAGTTTTTCTCATGGATCTTCAGTTGGCGTGATGCATAAGCAATCACCTTCTCTCTCTGCATCAACATAACGCCCAAACCCTTCTTCAAAGCATCGCAGTATGCGATAAAGTCTTCACTTCCCTCAGGTAAGGCCAGGATTGGTGCACTGTACAATTTTTGCTTCAACAGTTGAAAAGCTGCTTCTTGTTTATCACCCCAAACAAACTTGACCTTCTTCTGAGTAAGCTTGGTCATTGGTTTGGCGATCTTCGAAAACCCTTCAATGAATCTCCGGTAATACCCAGCAAGACCTAAAAATTGACGAATCTCTGTTGGTGACTTAGGGGATGTCCAATCTTTAATGGATTCGATCTTGGCAGGATCCACATGAATGCCTTTACTAACAATCACGTAACCTAGGAACTGTACTTTAGGAATCCAAAATTCACACTTGGAAAACTTGGCATACAACTCCTCTTTCTTAAGCAACTCTAAGATTAGCTTAAGGTGCTCTTCGTGTTCTTGCTTGTTCTATGAATATATCAGAATATCATCAATAAAGACAATCACAAATTTATCCAGATATGGTTTGTACACCCGATTCATAAGGTCCATGAATACGGCAGGTGCGTTCGTCAAACTAAATGGCATAAGTTGAAATTCATAATGGCCGTAACGAGTTCTGAAAGCGGTTTTTGGAATGTCTTCTTCTCGAACCCTCAGTTGGTGATAACCTGACCTTAGGTCGATCTTCGAGTAGACACTCGACCCTTGAAGCTGATCAAATAAATCATCAATTCTTGGGAGCGGATAACGGTTCTTCACCGTTAGTTTATTCAATTCCCGGTAATCAATGCACATCCGGAATGATCCGTCTTTCTTCTTAACAAACAAGACTGGAGTTCCCCAGGTGAGGAACTAGGTCTTATAAACCCTTTATCAGATAACTCTTGCAGTTGTTTCGATAACTCTTTCATTTCAGAAGGGGCCAATCGATAAGGTGCCTGTGCTACAGGTGCAGCACCAGGTACCAAATCAATTTGAAACTCCACTTGTCGAGTTGGAGGAAGACCTGGCAAGTCCTCAGGAAATACTTTGGGAAAATTTTTGACGATCGGTACATCTTGCAGTTGCTTCTTCTTTGACTTGTCTCCAGTCTCCTTGATGGTAATATGTGCCAAAAAGACGTGAGATCCTTTTAGCAGATACTTTTGAACCTTGGTACACGAGATGACGTTTAGGCGCGTCCTGTGTCCTTCACTACATCCGTCATCGCGAATGATTAGGATTTTGCTCCCGGAGGGGATACGAACAATCTTCTTAGCACAGTCGATAACGGCACTGTATTTTGAAGGTGCAGCACCGGTATCAAATCAATTTGAGGAATTCCACTTGACGAGTCGGAAGGAGAAAGACCCGGCAAGTCCTTCAGGAAATATCTTAGGAAATATCCTCGAAACAGATTGGTACATTCTATCAAGTCTCTTCATCTCCGACTGTCTTCCTGTCCTCCCTTCGTAGTTAACATCTGTGCCAAGAAAGACTCTGAACATCCCTTCTTAGCATATACCTTTTAGTGTCTGATGCATGCCATGAGAATGATGTTTAATCGACGTCCAATTCTGAGCGTTCCCAGGTACCCCGTTACCATAAAAGAATCAAAGTATTCTCTTCCCTAGAATGCGAACAGATCTTTAGCCGCTAAACAATGACGACCTGATATTTTGACAACCAGTCCATGCCGATTATAACGTCAAAACTACCCATCTCCACTGGCATTAAATCGATGTTGAAAGGGTGGTTCAGAAAATTTAGAGTGAAAACCTGAATGATCTAGTATTAACGCCATATTACTATTCTACCATCAGCTAGTTCTACGGCATAATCATGGTCTATAGGAACATCGCGGTGCGATATCAATTTGTAGAGCTAAAATGTAGGGATACAGAAACTTCTATCGTCACCTAGTATCAAATAAAACAGAAGCCAACATTGTTGAGGAGGAACGTACCCGTAA
Source organism: Tanacetum coccineum (assembly GCA_026074375.1). Lineage (NCBI taxonomy): Eukaryota > Viridiplantae > Streptophyta > Magnoliopsida > Asterales > Asteraceae > Tanacetum > Tanacetum coccineum. The sequence continues at coordinate 15,849 of BQNB010032416.1, read as the reverse complement.
CGACGTTCGCGTCTGGGTTTGTCCCCGCCTTGCCCACAGCATACACCTTTGCTTGAGCATTTCCAGTCCCAACTTGGTTACCACGGTTGTTGTTGTTGTTGTTGTTCAGCTTTGGACAATACCTTCTGAAATGTCCTTGTGCCCCGCACTCATGACAAGTAGACTTCTGACCCGTCCCAGTACCCCTCTGGTTGTTGGCAACATTGGCATTTGTAGTGCTCTTACAGTCACGAGCAAAGTGGCCAACCTTGTTGCACTTGTAGCATCTTGGAGTACATGGACCGTCATGGTTGTAATTGCATTTGGGGCACAGAGGTTTAGATCCTCCGTACGGTTTCCTATCTCCAGATGCTGCAGCGTATGCCCTTGCCACATTTTGCCTTTTAGAAGGCTGCTGTTGGTTTTGGTTGTTTCGGGAAGTGTCTTCAAACTTCCTCTTGTTTGCAGCCTGTCTTTCAGCAAAAGTACGGATTTTCTTATCCATTAGCTCAGTTGCCATTTCAGTGGCTTCCTGCATGGTTTTTGGTTTCGATGCCACAACACTCCCATGAATCATGTCGGGCAACCCACCGACATACCTTTCAACTTTATCAGACTCTTCCAGAAACATTCGAACACACAGCAAAGCCAGCTCCTGGAAACGTTGGTTGTACCTTGTCACATCGGTACCTTGTACTTCCAAATTCCATAACTCAGCCTCAAGCTTCTTCATCTCATTTCTCGGGCAATACTTGTCAGCCATTTTCTTTTTCAGTTCTGTCTAAGTCATCACATAAGCAGCATCATGACCAACAATCCTAACGTGGGAATTCCACCACGTCAGAGCACCTGCTAAAAGAGTACAAGTAGAAAACTTGATCTGATTCTCCACCGAGCAGTTGCTTATGCGAAACACAGTCTCCATCCTTTCAAACCATTGAGTTAATTCGACAACTCCCTCAGTGTCTTTGAAATACAGAGGTTGGCACTTCATAAAGTCTTGATAAGTGCACTTGCGGGCAATGCGTTTAGTCCTTCTAACACTCGTTCACGAAGTATGGCTGTCATCGCCAGCTCTGTTTGCATCACGTGCTGCCAGTGCAGTAGTGACACCTTGGTCAATCATTACCTGTAGTTGGGCATTGGTGACAGATGTGGTAGTAGTTGTTGTTTCTGGGGCTGGTCTAGCCCTCGTGGTTCTTTTCGGTGCCATTTTCTTCAATCACAAAAAAAAGTATAACACCCGTTAGATTTCATAAAATCTTAACCATTACATAACATATACACAATAAATAAAACAAGATCACATTCCACAGTGAAATATATAACTGAACTGAGTTCAACACTAGTATAGATAAATCGACATTCATTCATACAAATTCGATTACAACCAAAACATATTACATTCCTAACATAATACCACCATTCTATTTGACATGGATAACTTACACGAATTTATTGATACAAGAAATGAAAATACAAATCCTACTACCGTGCTAGCTGGGTATAAAACATATAATACTTAGCCGGCTCACAAAAGATAGATACGAATACAACATAAACCTAGAGCACTACTAGCCGGGAGTCACTCATAATACTTAGTAGGCTATATATAAAACAACTAGCCATAACCTGATATATGAACTACTACCGGCCTCCTCTGGTGCAACTGGCTGTGCTGGACCTCCAAAGGGTCCCTGCTGTCCCTGCAGTGCTGTCACTTATCCCTGTAGAGTGGTCACCTGTCCCTGTAGTAACGGCATCAATGTCAAAGTCTTGCACAGTGCTTCTGTAGGGTCGATCAAATTTTTGTTATGCTCTGAGCGTGCAATTCTCTGCTTCCCTATGTGGTCTACCTGTAGCATTCTGAGGTCACATTTTGGACTCATACAGTCAGCTGCATACAGTGTGAGTCATGTCTGCTGACTCATCACTATATGCGTTTAATGCCATAATCTCTGACGTTGCCATATAGTCTAAACCCTTTATGGAGCTCCCCATGCTCCGGGGGAAACCAGAGCCTCCTGAATAGATAGTCGTACAGTCTCATGTGGTACTGGACTATCATCTCAAACCAATGTCTAACTCTATGATATATTGGGTCTGTCCTACCCTGAGTATCCTCTATTCATACCATAGATGTCTGGGTTTCCTTGCTCCTGAACTACCGCCAGCTCAGTCACCCTAGTGTTATGACCCCTCCAAAGGGTCGTCATAGTGCTACCTCCTCTAGTAGATCTCTAGGGTCCTACCAAGCCATCTCTAATTCCCATAGCCGACCTCGCGGCTCTCGTCGACTGATTCTCAGCATCCCAGTATCGACAAACTCCATTAGTCTGCCCTACGACCTCCACATCGGTTTTGCAGCTCAGCTGCAGCTTGTTCTCCCTCCTACCCGCCTTCTAAGACAAAGATCATTACCTAACCTTCCGACCAGGTAGGTAATGTTAGTCTCGGGTCTGTCTGCCCTGCGTCAAAGATATTAACTGCCAAAGGTGGTGATTGAAAGAGTAGTGGTAATTACAGGTAATAACAGATGCTTGGTGGTAATGTTGGGAGTGGTGGGAGATGGTTATCTGTGGTAACTGGTGATGATAGGGAAGTAAGTGGTGAGGTGGTGGAGTGGTTTTTAGGCAAGAAGTAGCTCGACCTCTTTCCCTTAGGAGGAAGTTGATATGGCTCTCGGATTAGATATGCCTGGCAGTCATACGGTGTACAGGGTGGGCACAGATTCGTCGGTGCTGGGTGATCCTCTCCTCATCCTCGTCTCGTCCTCGTGTCACCTCATCATCGGCATCATTCTCCGGAAGGATCCTCCTCATCTTCCTCAATCATCATCCCTGGTCAAGACGGGATAAGTCAGCTGGAATCCTCCTCCGGGATCCTCATCATCATCAGCCTCCTGGCTCCTCCTCGGATCAGATCTCAGGAACATATCTGGTGAAATCTGCATGTGATATCAGCTTCTTGCGTGTGTGAGGCAGCAGCAGGCAGTGGCTGCTCCTCGGCCGGGAGTATCTCATTCTCCAGTGGTATGTACTCAGGGTACATCGGCTCAGGAACAAAGTCCAGTGGGGGTGGTGTGACAATCGTGACTTGGGCAGGTTAGTCAAACCGTTAGTATTGACTTATGTGCCTGTTGCAATGTATGATTTATGTGATTCTATGTGTTTATGTGGTTTGGTGTTATATATGTTATGTTGTGGGTTGGTAAATCAATTATTTGAGTGTGATCATCTCAATGAGATTGGATTGATGGTGAGATTAGTTGAGTTCATTTCGTTCACTTTTGAGTGACAATGAAATGATTTATGAGATTTGAGTGTTTTCGTGTTGAATGTGTAAGTATTTTTTTACGTATACGTATTTTTGTGTTAGTAATTTAAGATATGTTTAGATTTTAGATGGTAAGTTAAGAAAAATATAAAATTTCTATTTTAGGAAAATTAGGTTGAAAATGAAGGGTTAAAAAATTATTTTAAAAATCTAGTGAATTTCGTTTATGCAAAAAAGTATAGTCAAATTAGTTAAGGTTTTTATAAAAATTTAAGGAAATACAAATAAATATGTAATAATTAAATAAATAAAAAAAATAAATAAAAAAAAATAAAAAAGGGGGCCGGCCGATTTAAAGAAAAAGGAGAAAAGAAAGAAAAAAAAAGAGTTTGATTTGAAAACAAATTGCAATTGGTAATTATCTAGGATATTCTATGTGGGCTATAAATACAAAACTAATCCCAAACCCTCACCCTAGTACCTGTCGACCGAACCAAGAGAAGAAGAAGAAGAAAAAAGTTAGGGTTTTTCTTTTAAGGTATTTTTCTAATCTTTGTTTAATCCTAGTTATAAATTTTCAATTCCAGTAATCTAAACATGATGGATTAGGGTTTTAAATTAGGATTATAAATTAGGGTTCTTAAGTTTCTGAAATATTTTGATGTTATAATAATTGTTTGATCATTAGTTTAATTGGTTGTAAGATTTGATCGTGTATTTAGGTCTAGATCGCCTGAAGTAGTTGTTTAATTCACTACAGAATTTTGGTCAGTCTTGTAGAGATCATAACTCAATCATAAAAGATCAAATAAATAATTTACAACATACTGGAGATAACCTCAGAGAGTCTACTTTCTAGAAAAGTTGTCCTCGTGAGTTTTTATGATCGGGAAGTGGGACAAAAGGTCGTTACAAAATCGGTGTGTAAAACAGTGACGAATTTGGTTTTGATTTTTCTAAAAATACTTAGGCATCAATTTAGAGGCTATAAATCATGTAGAAGTTAGTTCATATATTGTGTGTGACCCCTGAATTTTTGCTAAAGCTATAACGAGGTCTAAATTGGTTATCTAACGTCATACTTTTAGAAGGTCAGATTCTGGATGGAATTTCGAGACACTTTTTGGATTAATGAGTTTTGACAGGGGTTTTTGTAAAAGGGTAATGGTTTTGGGAAGATCTATGAGAGTTCATAAGGCATTATAAGTTGCATGCGTTGAATTTTGGTTTGAATTAATGGAGTGTTTAAGTGTGCGTTTGGGACCGTGTAAGTGGGGTAAAATTTTGCTCAAAACCAGAAAATATAAAGTGTAGCATTGAAGTGTAAATAACATATGTAGGAGTTGGAAAAGGTTTAAATCAAGTATAGAGCTATGGTAGATAGCTTAGATATCCATCATAGTTGAGGTTACATCATATTGGGTTGAATGCCTAATTGATGATAGCTTATTGTGTGCTTAATTATTTAGATGCTCGGTGACGTGTTTTGTGAAGATTTTGTTGGAATCTTTTGGGAAGCTAAGCATCAGGTGAGTTTCATAGCCCCTTTTTCTTATGTTTTCTTGGGGTGAAAATGATGCTATGAGTTTAAATGTTTTAGTTGCTGTGATTATGTGTTTGTATGTTATGTGGTATGCTCCATGGCTTTGTGATCAATTGGAGTCGTTTATGTGGTATGCTCCATGGCTTGGTGATCAATTGGAGTTATTATTATTATTGTTGTTGTTGTGAAGTATGTTAGTTCGGTTGAGAGTGGTGCTTACCACAAACAAATCCAACTGAAGGGTTGAAATAATACCTACTGACTTTGTGTTCCGATCGGAGGGTAGTGAGCTACCCATGACCCTATTGTGAGTATGGAATGATAGACCCAGTGGACTGTGGTGTCATGTGTGTTGTTTTGGATTGTTTTACTAGTCGCAGCAATTGTTTTGTAAGATTTTGTTATGTGTCTTAACCCTATGACTCTCACCAACCATTGTGTTGACGTTTTTAAGCATCATTTTCAGGTGAGCTTCGTGACGATTATTGAGGTTTAAGGAGAATAGTGACTTAGAGTGGACCGCTAGGATTGCATTTAGAGTTCGTTCCACTCCTGAGTTTGTTTATGTTTATCGCAATGAGATTTTGTTGAAATGTTATTGATTTTATAGGTTCTTGAAGTATTGTCCTTGTATTGGTTGGAAACCTTTTTTCATTAATACAAGATGTCGTTCATTTGGTTTTTGATATTGTCATGACACATTGTGTCTTTATGACTTAGTTATGCATTTTAGTGTTTCTCTATTGTTGACACCATTGTGTTGTGATAATATCCATAACGTTATACCTCGTGTTTCCGCCTTGGCGGGGTGTGAAAGATTGGTATCAGAGCCTATGGTTATAGAGAACTAGGTGGTTGAGCCTAGACTATAGCTTAAGGGTCCCTCATATAGATGAATTTAGAGCTTATGTGTAAGTATATACTTATTTATGCTTATTTCCCAAACGTTTCATAAAGTACATATATTATTATTTTTTATATAAGTTGAGTTCTTGTTATTTGAGGATCCGTTATCCTGATTAAGTATATGTTTTAGTGTCCTATTATAGTATGTCTCCTCCTATTCGTAGAAAGTACCATAATTCAGTTGCTTTTGAAACTGGGTGTAAAAGGATTAAGAAAACCAAGCGGTGTAACCGCAAGATCCGAATTCCTATTGCTATGTGGCCGTGTAGAGTCGAAGAGAAGATGACCCTGAAGGAAGTTGATGGACAAACGGTGAGGAATTGAAACCAAGATAATGCCAAGGATTGGCACTATCACCCAAGTTCCTAGTAAATTTTCAAGGTTTTGAAGCGTCTGAAAGAAGACCGGTTGGAACAACTAGGTAGACATGACTTGTTATGGATTTGTAGATCACCCACAACTTTAACAAGGAAATCTGATGAATGAGTTTGTACCACATCGGCTACCTCAGCCAAAGCGTAACATGAATGGATGGTTGATAGAAAATGAGGAAGAAGTTGAGAGGGATGAAGTGGACTCGGACCTTGAGTCCACCACAAGTAGTAAACATGTGTGGGAGAATACAACTAAAGATGATCATGACCGTGCGTCTCGTAACTGCCCATGGTGTTCTAAGTGATTTATGTATTTTTAGCTTGTTTTTCTGTCTTTCGACGTTTGGAGCCATGTTAGGAATGTTATTTTCAATGTTTGAATTCTGTATATTAATAATAAAAGTGATTATTAGGATTATTCCTTGTGTTATTTATTGGCTTCATTTTTTTAAGGTGCTATATGGTGTGTTATATTATGAAGTGTCTTCATAGGAGGGAGTACAACTGTGAAAGGGGGCATCTATAATTATGGTGGCCAACATAATTATACATGCGCCACGACACAGGTGGACTTGTAAGTATGATTACATGGATTATTGTTGATGCGTTGTATGTATGTATATGGTTATTAAGAAGTATGATTCGATCATGATTCTTATTATATGGACTAATGTATATAAATTTAATATCTTATAGAAAATGGCTCCAAACCGGTGAAGCGGTCCCAACAACGAGAACCCCGACATTGCTGCTATTATAGCGCAACAATTGCAAGCCATTCTTCCTCAGATTGTCACTCAAGTGATAAACAAATTGTGAACAATCGCTAATGGATGGAAATGGTGGTGGTGGGAAATGAGAAATGGTAGGGGATAACAAACGGATGCACTTTCAAGGCATTCCCAATCTTGTAATCCCAAGAGTATGATGGGAACGGAAGGTGCGATAGTGCTGCTTACTCATTGGATCGAGGAAGATGGAAATGTTATTGATAATAGTGGGTTGCGCTGAGAATCAAAGGTGAGGTATGCGGCTAGTTCATTGGTGAACAAGCTTTGACTTGGTGTGAATACTCAAGTCCAAGCAAGAGGAACGTGAGGCTGCAATAGCCATGGTCATGGACGGATTCTTAAGGCATTAATGGTTGAATAATTCTGCCCAAGTATGAAATGGAGAATTAGAAAGTTGGAGTTCTGGATTCAAGTGGTGGAGCTAATTCATGCTGCTACTCTGATAGGTTTCATTGAGTTGGCCAAGTTGGTCCCACACTTAGTTACACCTGATTAATCATGTATTAAGAGGTACATAGCTAGACTGGCTCTTGAGATTAGAGGAATGCTTCGAGCAACCCAACCAACTACTATTCAGAATGCAATACTGAGGGTTGGAATACTTACTGATGAAGCAGTCAGCTGTGGTACCTTGACAAAGGGTAGTGATAAGAGAAAGGGAGTGGAAGAGTCTGGTAAGACTAGAGGATCTTGGAAAAATAACAAGGGCAAAGAGGGAATGGGTTATGGGGCAACAGCTCCTACTAGAAATGAAGCCGTGAGCTCAAATCCTAAGTGTAGCAAGTGCTTTACTCACCACCCAGTAAATGGATTCTGCAGGTTATGCTTCAATTGTTAAAAACAGGGTCATTTTATCAAGGATTGTCGGGCTCCAATTAGACAAGCGGTTCCAGTGAACGCGGTCAGGATGAATAATAATCCTAGAGTGTGCTACGAGTATGGAAGCCCTGATCACTTCCACAATAATTGTCCTAAGATGTACCAAGGATCGGGTCAACCAAGTAATCAGTTGGCTTTGGAAGGCAGTCGTAACAATCGGAGCAATGGAAACCAGTTAGAGGAAGATTAAGAGCTTTCAACATGAATGTTGAATGACAATGGAGGGCGGTCCAGGATTCTAAAAGTTGTAACGGGTACGTTCTCTTGAATGTCCTTGTTACCGTATTATTTGATTCTGGAGCCAATTTTAGTTTCATATCTACTGAATTTGCGCCCCTACTTGATGTGAGACCTAGTATTGTGAATCCTGGTTATGTGATAGAGGTAGCTGATGGTAAGAAAGTAGAAGTAGATAGAATTATTCGTGACTGCAAACTAGAACCAGAAAGTTCCCTGTTTAGCATAAATTTAATACCTTTAGGTCATGGAAGTTTTGACGTGATTGTGGGAATGGATTTGTTGTCCCAACATAAGGTGTGATAGTATGTCATGAGAAAGCTAGTAGAAATACCCGTGGTGGATGGTAGGGTCCTTAGGGTTATCATGTGAGAATGGGCTGTAGAATCACAAAGCATTGAATGAGTGCAAAAGGAGGATGAACCGAGGTTGAGCAATTTTTTTGTGGTACGTGAGTTTTGAGGATGGTGTTATAGAAGAGTGTCAGGATCTGCCTCCCGCTACGACAAGTGAAGTTCCGCATCATGGATCTCGTTCTGGAGCGACGCCTATAGCAATAGTCTTTCCATATCGTTATTAGCGCCGTTTCAGGATGCAGAAAAGAATTGTTGGGCAACTGCAAGAGTTGCAAAGACATGGGTTTCATAAGACCTAGTATTAGCCATGGGAGCGCCGAGTGTTATGGTAAGAAGTAAGGATGGTTCGCTACTGTTTGTGTATCGATTATAGAGAGCGGAACAAGTTGACGGCTAAGAATCGATATCCTCTTCCAAAGATTGATGATTTGTTTGACCAACTATAAGGATCACGATTTTTCTCCAAGATAGACCTTTGGTCAGGTTTTTTTCATCATCTACGCGTGCATGAAGCACGAACATACCTAAGAGGGTTTTGAAACACGATACGGACATTTTGAGTTACGGTTATGCCTTTGGGCTAAACCAATGCACCTGTTGTTTTTATCCCGATCTGAGGATACAGAGTTTGTAAACCGTCCTTAGATAAGTTCGTTCTTGTATTATCGAATGACAATCTTAATCTACTCAAAGACGAAGGGAAGGGACCAGGAAGTTCATTTGGGTTTGGTGTTGGAATTGTTAAGGAAAGAGAAGCTGTATGCCAAGTTCTCAAGTGTGAGTTCTGGTTGAGATGGTGCACTTTCTTGGCCACGTTATCAATCAGAATGGTATACATGTGGATCCCAGTAAAATAGAAGCAGTAAAGAATTAGAAGACCCCTACGACACCTTCTGAGATTCGATCATTTTGGGATTAGCCGGTTATTACCGACGGTTTATTGCAATTTTTTCCAAAATTGCTAAACCTCTCAGAACCTCGTTAACTCAGAGAATCAGAAGTATGTGTGGGTTAGGTTGTTTTGAGCAATAGGAGAGGCTTTTCAGGCCTTAATAGTATAACTTGTGTGATGCTCCAATATTGAGTACTGTTGGATGTGGAAGATTTTGTAGTTTATTGTGATGCATCGAACCATGGATTAGGTTGGATAGTACTCATGCAAAGAGGATATGTTATTCCTATGCATCGAGGAAGCTGATAAATCCATTGAGCTAGAATTATACGACGCATGATTTAGGTTGGGACGGTGTTGTTTTTGTCTTAAGACTGGGTGGCATTATCTGTATGGTACTAAGGTGACGTTATCTACATGGATCACAATAGCTTCAAACACATTTTCGATAGAAGAGCTAAATATGCGTTAAGACTGAGGTGGGTTTGGTTGATTTAGTGTTTATAAGTTGTTTAGTGATTATGAGTGCGAATTCGTTACCACCCTGGTAAGGCGAACGTAGTGGCTGATGCATCAAGTAGGATGGAGCGGCTGAAACCTAGACGTGTAAGGGCTATGGCAGTGACTATCCAGATTAGAATGAGAGAAAAGATACAAGCAGCCCAGAGTGAGGTGCTTAAACAAGAGAATATACTTATGGAAAATCTGCATGGGTTAAATCAACAGATGGAGAAGAAGGAGGGCGAGAGTTTGTATTTCATGGACCGTATATGGGTTTCATTAGTAGGAGGTATGAGAACGATAATCATGGATGAAACTCACAAGTCTAAGTACTCTATGTATCCAGGAGCTGATAAGATGTACTATGATCTTCGAGATATGTATTGGTGGCCGAGAATGAAGAGAGATATTGCTACTTATGTTAGTAAGTGTTTGACATGTTCAAAGGTAAAGGCTAAGCATCAAAGGCCTTCGGGCTTACTGCAACAACCTGAGATACCTGAATGGAAGTGGGATAAGATCACTATGGATTTTATCACTAAGTTGCCTAGGTCAAAAAGTGGGCATGACACGATTTGGGTCATAGTTGATAGACTGACTAAGTCGGCTCATTTCCTAGCTATAAGAGAAGACTATAGTACTGAGAAATTGGCAAAGATCTACGTCGATGAAATAGTCGCGAGACATGGAGTTCCTGTGTCGATTATTTCGGATAGAGATGGATGATTTACGTCGCGTTGCTGGCAGACTGTGCAAAAAGCATTAGGGATAAGGTTGGATATGAGTACTGCTTATCATCCCCAAACGGATGGACAAAGTGAGCGTACGATTCAGACCTTAGAGTATATGTTGAGGGCGTGTGTAATTGATTTTGGTGGTAGCTGGGATGTTCATGTACCATTGGCTGAGTTTTCTTACAATAATAGCTATCATTCGAGTATAAGATGTGCTATGTTTGAAGCCTTGTATGGGAGGAAGTGTAGGTCGCCTATTTTATGGGCTGAGATTGGAGAAAGTAGTTTGATTGGACCTGAATTGGTTCAAGAAACGACTGATAAAGTTGTGTTGATAAAGGAAAACCTCAAAGCAGCAAGAGATCGTCAAAAGAGCTACGCTGATAATAGACGCAAACCATTGGAATTCAAAGTAGGAGATCAAGTAATGTTGAAAGTATCACCTTGGAAAGGTGTAATTCGTTTTGGGTAAAAGGGTAAGTTAGCACCGAGATACGTAGGACCATTTGAGATTCTTGAAAGGATCGGTCCTGAGGAATTGAGTGGGGTACATGACACGTTTCATGTGTCAAACCTAAAGAAATATTTGGCGGATGCTAGTTTGCATGTGCCATTAGGTGAGATAAAGGTTGACAAAAGTCTTTGTTTTGTTAAGGAACCTATGGAGATAATGGATCGTGAAGTTAAAAGTTTAAAGCGTAGTAAGATAGCATTAGTAAAGGTTCGTTGGAATTTTAAGCGTGGTCCTGAGTTTACTTGGGAACGTGAGGATTATATGAAGTCTAAGTACCCTCAGTTGTTTGTTGATCGAGCTGATGAATCGGCTAGTAAAAATCTCAGGATGAGATTTCCTAAAGGAGGGGAAACTGTGACAACCATGGCTTGAGAAGGTTAGTAAAACTGTTAGTATTGACTTATGTGCCTGTTGCAATGTATAGTTTATGAGATTTTATGTGTTTATGTGGGTTTTTACTGTGGTTTTTGAGGTATTGTTAGCAATCTTTTAAGTGTGATAACTCAATGAGATTTGATTGGTGGTAAAATTGGTTAAGTTCATTTGTTCACTTCTGAAGGTGCACACAGGAATATGTTGTATTTTGTGATGTCGAGCGTTGCGGAAAGGGTATGGTGGGAGGTATGTTGGGGTAGCGTTGTCGGGTGGAGGATGCCGGGGTGGAGGCGTTGCCTGAGGGGGTGTCGGGGTTGGCGGGGGGGGGTTGGGGTTGAGGATCTTTGGGTTTATGTGCAGTGGTGAGGTAAAGGGTGGCACTGAATTGGATTAGGGTCGGATCATGGGTGTGGTTATAAGTCTACGTGTATTGCGCGTTGATATGCCAAATTGGTTATAGGTCTATGATGGTTGAATCGAGTCTGGGTCTTATTAAATTTAAAGACAAGAATGGCTATTAATTTGAGCGCATGGTCTCGTAAATGTTGAAAAAAATAAAAAATTAAAATTTACATAAAATGGCATTTCTTCTCGGTCGAACATAAAAATGAAGGAAAAACAAAAAGAAAAGAAAAGAAAAAAATTAGAGTTGTATTGAATAATACATACACGAACTTGGCTGATCTATGAGTTAAATTAGGTGCATATTTTGTTCAAAAAAATTAAAAAATTACCTATGCCATATTGTAGTTTGGCTCTAGATTTTACAATAAGATGTAGAATATTATGTATGATAATTAAGGGCGTGGGTTCAGGGGGGCTTTTGCGTGGGGCCGCTTGAGCTGTTTAGGGGGTACGGCGTGGGATATGGGATAGTTTGGTTTTGCTTAATGTAAGATGGATCGAGGGGGATTTTGTAGGAGATTTAAGATGGGCGTAGGGTTTGGTGGTGTTGGGGCTGATTATGGGGGGAAGCTGAGTGTATTTTAATAAGCGGAGCGTGCATCTAAAGTGCTTGAGAAGTAGGTAGGGTCCAATAGATAGTGCCACCGATTTTGTGTTCACATTCACGGCTGAATTGTAGGATGTTTTTGTAACGAGCAAACTCAATCATAAATTATACAAATAAACACATTTACAAACATATGCAGAGATAACCCTTAGAGAGACTAATTTCCATAACAAGTTTGAGCTCCGTGAGTTTCATTAATGGTCAGGGACTGTGGGTCAAAAGGTCGTTAAAAAATCAGTGTGTAAAAACAGTAACGAATTTCAGTTTTGGTTTTGAATTTCCATCAAAGTTGGTCTCGTGATTTTTTATGGTCGGGAAGTGGGTCAAAAGGTCGTTACAAAATCAGTGTGTAAAACTGTGATGAATTTCAGTTTTGGTTTTGATTTTTCTAAAAATACTTAGACATCTAGATAGAGATTTTAAATCACGTGAAAGTTAGTTTATATATTATGTGTGACCCTTGAATTTTTTTTAAGCCTATAATGAGGTCTAAAGTGGTTATCTAGTGTCATACTTTTAGGAGGTCATATTCTGGAGGAATTCTGGACACTTTGGATTAATGAATTTCAAAAAGGTACTTGTAAAAAGGTAATGGCTTTGGGGGATCTATGAGAGGTTCATAGGACATATATGTAGCATGGTGAATTTTGGTTTGAATTATAAAAGTGTTTAAGTGGTACGTTTAAGACGCGTAAGTGAGTATAAAATTCTGCTCAAAACCAGAAAATATAAAGTGTAGCAGTGAAGTGTAAATGGCATATATAGGAGTTTGAAAAGGTTTAAATCAAGTATATAACTATGGTAGATAGCTTATATATCCATCATAGTTGAGGTTACATCATATTGGATTGAATGCCTAATTGATGGTAGCTTATTGTGTGCTTAATTGTTTAGATTATCCGTGAAGTGTTTGTGAAGCTTTTGTTGGATTCTTTTGGGAAGCTAAGCATCAGGTGAGTTTCATAGTCCCACTTTTAATGTTTTACATTGGGATGGAAATGATGCAAAAATGTTTTGAATGTGTTTAATCGCTCATGAACGTTTATGTGGTTATTATAGGTGATATGCTTAATGTTGTTGTGATTTCTGTGTGATTCCGGTTAGAGGGTAGTGCTTCTACCTATTCCAAATCTAATTGGAGGATTAAAATAAGATCCCATTTCTGTGTGATTCCGGTTGTAGGGTAGTGACTCTACTCATTCCAAATCTAACTGGAGGGTTGAAATAATACTTCATACTGTGTGATTCCGATCTGAGAGTAATGGATTACCCCAGGCTTTGTTATGTGGATCGTGGGCACATTCTGTCCTGTTATGATTGATTATGAGTTGTATGATAGCTTATGTAATAGCTTGCTTAAATTGTTCTGCCATGATATGTTATGTTAATCACAACAAATTGTTTTGTTTTTTTTTAAGATTGATTTGTGTGTCGTAAACCTATGACTCTCACCAACCGTTGTGTTGACGTTTTTAAGCATCATTTTCAGGTGAGGTTCATGAGGATATTAAAGCTAAGAGAAGTGGCTAGAATGACCGCTAGGATTGCATTGGAGTTCGCTCCTAAGTTTGTTTATGTTTGTTGCATGGATTTTATTGAATGTTATTTGATTTTATTAGGCTCGTGAGATATTGCTCTTGTATTGGTGAGACCCTTTTTCATTAATACAAGATGTCATTTTTTTGGTTTTCTTTATTGTCATGACACATTGTGTCTTTATTTCTTAGTTATGCATTTAGTGTTTCTCTATTGTTGACACCATTGTGTTGTGATGATATCCATGACGTTACGCCTTGTGTTTCCGCCTTGGCGGGGTGTGACATAACTCATCAGAGGTTGTTTCAGTATTGAACCATCAGCGGGTATGCTCCTCAGCGGGCTAACTGATGCTTCAGGTCACTGAATGGAAAACCCTCTGGATAGAATTCACTGACGTATAACTACTTTGACCATTTCTTATGGTAAGTAGTTATCACACTTAATGACCATGATTCTTATGGTCGTGTAACCACTAATTCCTAAAATCAAGGAGGCTATTTGTGGAAGAGATTATATCTCCTATAATCTCTCATAAATCTTTGACTAAGGACTTGAGTACTCTCCTATAAATAGGAGGTCACATACTACTTGTGAGATACAAAGAAATAACTGCGTGAAAACATACACATAAACATAAACACTTGGATGCGCTAGGGTTCTTGGTTGTTGCCTCAAACAAGAACATACATTTGGTCTTATCCCAAGTAGATATTCGTGATACCCAGGCATTAGGGTCGAATAGTTTACTTTGAATGTTGGAGTTTGGTGGTCCCAGTATTACTTGGAATCGTGTAATCACTTTCCAAAGTAAACTATTTTGTGATAATCAATGGCTGCTGCTGCAATGAAACACATGGCTTCAAGCCTATGCAGTTATCTCGGTCAGATTTCAAATATCGTTCAAGGACCGAGATTTGAAATAACGGTTATCGCGGTGAGATATCGGTGAGATGTCGGTTTTTATATTATATAGAATATTAAATATATATTTTTAATATTAAATATATATATATATATATATATATATATATATATATATATATATATATATATATATTAAAATCATAAAAAACATTATTCTATTTAATATTTTCAATTATGTTTAAACAAATGTTGCAAAATTATATTGTGTATGCATTTAATTGTAAATTTGAAATTTGAGTAAAGTCCACTAATATTAATTACATGAAGAGTATATTTTTGGGTCCAATTTAATAATAGCCCATTTGTATGACTTACCAGTTACCAACCGGTTCCAAAAAAGAAACTTAATAGAGTAGGCTTTTTAAAATAACCTAATACTACATAACAAGTACACTTTAGTACACTTTCTGTTTCTCTCAGCCACCTTCCCCATTTTCTCCCTTCAACAAAGTTTTCACCAGAAAACACCATCACCACGAAAATCATGACACCATAAACGAATTCAAGGTACAAAATCATAACACCATAAACGAAAACTGCCAAAATAAAAGTGGGCTGCCAGAAAAAAGAAAAAAAAAGTCCAAAAACGAGATTTTCTTTATCTCACCGAGATCCGATATCAAAATCTAGGCAAAATCTTGTCCAATATCGCTGAGAAGTTTGGTTCCGATATTTACCACCGAGATTTGGAACCGAGATTTTTTCTAGGTCCGAGATCCGAGATCTCGACAAGATCTCGCCGAGATATCGCCGAGATTAACTGCCCAGCTTCAAGCTTTGCCAAACTAGAAAAGTTTAAAGGGGTGGATTTCAGAAGATGGCAGAAGAAGATGCATTTTATGCTTTCCAGCATGAGTATGGTGTATGTGCTGACTACTCCCACGCCAGATGACGGTGGTGAGAATCCAACTGTGGAACACGTCAGGAAGAGGGCCAAATGGGACAATGATGATTATGTCTGCAGAGGTTTAATCCTCAATGGTATGTCTGATTCCTTGTTTGATGTTTACCAAAATG
>BQNB010032415.1:0-53190 GCA_026074375.1 Tanacetum coccineum | reverse complement strand
CTTACAATACGCATTTCCTACAACACACACAAATATTTCCAAATTTACGTGGCTCGTATCTATTCCAGATTTCTCTTAACAAAAGACATACACAAGTACACAACCAGCTTAAAAAACGCGTACAGATCAACCTTAAAACCCCACCACCAAAATTATACTAATAAAAAAACTAATGACGCTCCTATTCGTATTATAAAAAGACAACCCTGACCCTTCATTTCATTTCTCAATAAATATTTACTACAGTAATTCTTTCTAGAAAAGTAAAAACACACTAATGGGGCGAAGTAAACTGACAACAGTGGTTGCATTTGCATTCCTTGCAACATTGCTTGTCATGTTGCCGGAAACTGTTTCTGCTAAAAGGTTTACTGTTGGTGGAAGCATGGGATGGGTTCCTAATTTTAACTACACTCTTTGGGCTGCTAACCAGACTTTTTACCTTGGTGATTGGTTATGTAAGTCTTTTTTTTTTTAACCTCAGATCTGTTCTTTTCACTTTGTCTTCTTAGATCTGTTTGTGTTTTTTAAGATTTGTAATGTGTTAGTACTATGTTTATGTTTCTTTTTGTTCTTTGTATATGACCCTGCAAATCTTGAAATAAGCCGGAAAACTGGAGCTTATGAGTTATGAAATATAAGCCGGAATCATATAAGCTTAAACAAACACCTCCTTAAATTTGGGCCAATTTTTTAGCTTACAAGCTTATTAGATTTGTAATGTGTTAGTAATATGTTAATGTTTCTTTTTTGTTTAGTGGGTGTTTGAATTTTAGCTAACTTTCCCAGCTTACTTGCTTATTTGTATATGAGCTTATGAAATATAAACAGAAATCCAATAAGCTCATAAGCCCGAATATAAGCTTAAACTCATTTTTTTTAGCTCACGAGCTTATTAGATTGAGCTTGTTATGGCTATCCCATAAGATTAGTTAGTTAAGTTGCAAAAATGAGATTATGAGTTTTTTTTTTCAATTTCAAATAAGCTCGAAAAATAAGATAATCTAAACACCCATTATCAGAGCTTATGATTCTTTTTGCTATAATTAGTATTTTAGTTAGTGAATACTAGATCTTGACTTGGAAAATTTCAAATCTAATATGTTGCAAAAGTTGGTTGATTAGGACATTGAATATGTCTTAATTTGGACATGACAAAATACTTGCTATATGTAGTTGTACTATTACTTTTGGTTTCTGACTCGACATTGCGAGCTGACGAATCTTAAAGCGACTACGTGTTTGGACTATCTTGTTTTTGTTGATGTTGTATATAGGTGCACAAATTAATTGTTGCTTTTTGTTGATGTTTTGAACTAAACATGTTGTTTGAATTGATAAAGTTGTGTTTTTATACATTTATTTGGATTTTGAAGATCTCAATTACACAAAACTTCATTGTTACTCTTTGTAGTGATTATATTATGAAAAAAAGTGTTATTTATTG
Source organism: Tanacetum coccineum (assembly GCA_026074375.1). NCBI lineage: Eukaryota > Viridiplantae > Streptophyta > Magnoliopsida > Asterales > Asteraceae > Tanacetum > Tanacetum coccineum. Next base: position 51,743 of record BQNB010032415.1, on the reverse strand, counting down.
AATTAGGTAACTATGTTTATTTTATTGAGCTAAACATAGTAGAACTAGAATTAGTATAATCTGGACAATGTGGAACTAGAAGCTTGGTTTGGGACTTGATATAAATGTCATAGCGGAAGCTTATTTGGGGTCCTGAGCTTATTTCTCTCCTTGTAGTTTTCGTGTACGACAGAAACCAACAGGACATCCTAGAAGTCAACAAGACAAACTACGAAACCTGCAATGCCGAGCACCCGGTCCACAACTACACCACAGGAGCCGGAAGAGACGTGGTTGAACTCAACGTCACACATGACCGATACTTCATTAGTAGCAAAGGGTCTTGCTATGGCGGCATGAAGCTTCACGTACACCTCTCTCCTTTACCATCACCTCCACGTGCTGCCCCTGCAAAGAGCCACTCGTCAAGATTCACCGTTCTCACAAGCCAGTTTATGGTCCCTGCAGTTTTTGCAGTTGGCGCCATTTGGGACTCGCTTCTTCTTCGCGTCTAAGTTTTCATGGATAGGTACCACTTTGTATTGGATCAAAATTTGACAAAAGAATTCATGATTTAATTTAATTTATGTGTTTTGATTGTGTTAGATGAATGTAATTGAACATTGATTTAATTTATTTCATTTGCGTGACTGGCGGATACCGTTTTCTGTCTGTTTGCACATGGTATTAGTTGTGTCTCATGTGCTTATTTTGATTGCCTCTTTGACTATGGTTGGTTTGATATTCTTCCTGTTTGTATATATGTAAAGTTTTTTTTTTAATATTGATAATCAGAATTTCAGAACCAAATCATAATAAATGTAACCAAAGGTTGATTTATATTAGAGTAAACTGCATAAATCGTCCTTAAAGTTTGGCCAAATTGCATGTTTCGTCCCAAACGTTACGAAAGTGCAAAGATCGTCTATGTAGGGAAACCTTTGGGGAAACATTTGGTGGAAGTATCGTCCCCGCAGGGACGATATTTGCACCAAAGGTTTCCCCACAGATGCACTTTCGTAACGAAACATGCAATTTGACCAAACTTTTATATTATGTTAAAAGGGTTGGAAGACTACATACCATGAGTTATTGGGCAAGTTATATCCCTCTAACGCGACCCTATGACAGGAAACTACCCCCTCCCCTCGCCCTGTCCTATGCTTTCAAGTCAAATTCACTAGCCAAGCTATGGGTTAAGTGTGAGTGACGCACGGAAAATATTTTTGTTAAATTATAGATTATGAGTTATAAACAAAAACTGAATTGATAACACTTTTTGTTATAACGCCGTCGAATAAATGAGCCGACACAGGTGGTGTTAACTGTGATAGAACAATGGCATGAAAAGCAAACACACAAGATTCGGTCTGAAAAACAAAAAAAATGCCCCGTAATAACGCGCGAAAAAATAACGCCCGCAGCAACGCGCGGGTAATCTTTCCTTGTTTTTTACAATTTCAATGACAAGTTAGAGTTTTTTTTTTCTTTTTCTTAACAGTAAGGTATATTTTATTTTTAAAATATATAGCACCATGCACTTTAAAAATAATAATTTTATCTACTACTCCAAAGAATGTGACTTGTCACTGGTTAAAGGACCACAACCATCCAAAAAGTGTAGCTGCATGGAGCACATAAATAGAGAATAGAAGAAGATAAGTACAAAGAATGTGACTTGTCCATCATATATTCATGGACGGAACCATGAGGGTTAACCCTATGGATTTTTTCGATATAACGTTAATTTTTGAAGAAAAAAATCGATTTTTCTTAAATATATTTTAAATGCATCCGGTCTATCAAAATATGTTTTTAATATTATTTAGTAAGTATCATCAAAAAAATTTGTGCACCCGGCCATATTTGATCCTGCATCTATTGCAAAAAATAATCAAGTCCATTTCAAAGTTTACAAGTTAGCGTGAACCACATAAAAGTTTCACTAGAAACGTATTTGAGATAAAGATGGTCTAGTTCGTAAAAACTCGTCGTAAGAAAAAAAAAGCTTGACGATGTGATTAGTTTTACTTAACGATCAACACTTCAAAAAATATTTAACTTTTTAAAAAGTCCATCTAGATTGAAAAATGAAAATTGTGTGGTTAAAATTGTTGCATTTGAATATTTTTTTTATCTTTGTTGAACTGGACCCTTGGAATGGGCTGAATACATAAGCATATGACATATTGGATATATATTTAAGCCCTTCAACATTTCAGGCCATTTGGTTGCAGTAGGCCAAATGGTTTTAAGTTTCAACAATAATTCAAGCCCGAGTTGCACTTCAAAACCAGCTAGGGGGTGTTGATCGGTTCGGTTATCGGGTTGTTCGGTTAATTTTTTTTTTGCAATCCGAAAATCGAACCGAACTGAACCGAAAACCGAGTTTGAATTCGGTTCGGTTTTCGGGTTGATCCGAATAACCCGAATTACACCATTTATTTATAAAAAAAATTACATAGATATTTAGAAAAAAAATTTATATCAAGCATAATAAGTGTTTTTTACATTAGGATGCAATTTTAAATGGTCTTTTTATATATATAAATATATAAAAAATATATATATTTATATAAATTTGGTTTTCGGTTCAGATTGCCAAACATCATATATCCAACCCGAAAACCGAATTTGTAGTTCAATTTTGGCAAATTCGGTTCGGTTCGGTTTCGATTTATTTGGTTGTTTTGGTTTTTCTGCTCACCCCTAAAACCAGCAACCAAACAAAAAGTCAAAAACCGAAACCGAACCGTTTTATTGCAAAACAATAAATCACCGAACCACTTGATAATCGAATCCAAACGGTTTCAAAGTTGAAAAAAAAAGAATAAAATAAATTGGTTCATTGTCTGAAGTGGGTTAAAACCGATCCAAATCGAATTATACTAAGCCACTAATACCAATAACGTCAAGTATTATTTTTCAGCGATCGGGACTCATCTTGCAACGAACCGATAACCCTAAAAACTATTTCCGTAAACATTTTAAAATATATATTAAACTTCAACATTTTTTATAAAATCGTACGCATGTCAGAACCATTGCAATATTTGGCTCGTTTTGTTCGCAATTGTTCGTAATTCGGCGATCTTTTCAGCGACATTTTTTTTCCGAATGAATCGATAGATATGCGCTCCGTAATTGACAAATAAAGTTTATTTTATTGAAAAGTCGTAAGTAGATGAAAGTTGAGGGTGCGCTTTGAAAATTGAGTTTTAAAAAATATGAAAAAAAACGTAAATCGGTTAAAGTTCAGGGTGCGTTTTGGAAATTCGGTTTTTTAAATATATATATTAAACTTCAACATTTTTTATAAAATCGTACGCATGTCAGAAGCGGTGCAATATTGTACTCGTTTTGTTTGCAATTCGACGATCTTTTTAATGACATTTTTTTCCCGAATGAATCGGCGGATATGCGCTCCATATTTGAAAAATAAAGTTTGTTATATAAAAAAAGTCGTAAATAGGTTAAAGTTCAGGATGCGTTTTGAAAATATATATAATTTTTTTTTCTCGAGATGCGTGCGTGGAGGAATATTTTATTCCCTTGACACTGTTCATGAGCATACTGCTCTTTTATATATATTTATAATATAAAACCGTTAATGCCTAAGTACATATACCACATATGGGGCTGACCACGGTCTAAAAATTGGACTGGACCAAATGTGTTCGGTCCGGTCTAAGTCTGGTTCAAAAAGGCACAATGATCGGTTGTACGTAAGACCTGATCGGACCAAAGACTGAATATGAGGTAAAGTGTGAACTGAGGACCGGACTAAAATAGGTCCGATCAGTTGGATACAAACCGGTTTCTCGATTTGATCCGGTCCACGATCTATAACGCTCAGCCTTAACCACACATATCACACAAAAACCTGCACAAAAAAGAAACAAGAAAAAAGTGTACCATACTCAAACACAAAAATGATGGCAACATTGCATGAGACTAAGATGCTAAAATTTGTTATGCGTGTCATTCGCTAACTTGTGCATTACACCCAAATAATTTCACATTACCAAATTTAGCTTTAACACATTTTCCACTCTGTCGTTATTATCTTACCTTTTTTACCTATTATCTCGGGTGCTATTTATACCCTTCACATTCTGCGTTTTTTTTGTACTTTGAAGTTGCAGATATGAGAGCATCCGGAGGCGCTTTATGGCGGAACATGGTAGTGATGATGGTCGTAACGGCTGTGATGGTTACATGTGTTATGTGCAGAAACCCCGTTCGACACCAAGTTGGTGGCCCGGATCTTTGGATACCTAATCATAACTACACAGATTGGTTGAGTAATGAGACTTTTTACGTCGGCGATTGGCTCTGTAAGCACCTAGCTTTCTGTCTCTAAAACTCTATAGTTATTTTCATAGTACATGTTTGCCATAATATCAAATAAGGGGGTGTTTGTTTCGGCTTATATATGGGCTTGTGAGCTTATTTGATTTCGGCTTATATAACATACGCTCCAGTTTTTTTTTGCTTATTCGAGACTTATGAGTTTATATAAGTTTATCATATCGTAATAAACTTATATAAGCCCACAAGTCTCAAAATAAGCCCGACAATTGGGGCTTATGTTATATAAACCGAAATCAAATAAGCTCATAAGCCCACATGTAAGCCGAAACAAACACCCCCTAAGCATTGCAGACTCAGGGCGCAAACATGAGGGGGCACGGGGGCATGTGCCCCCTTTGTAAAAAAAAGTAGTGTACTTTTTTTTAAATTTGGTAGTTATTTTTGTAATCTGCCTCCCTAACAACAAGATTTGTAGTATAGTTTGTAAAATTTATCAAAGTTTACCTTTAGACAAAAAATTTCTGACTCCGCCCATAGTGTATTTTTTTGCAATATGTTATTTTTGGTTAGTAAATATATTAATCAATATGTATTGATCTTTGTATAATTGGTGTAGATTTTGTGTACAAAAAGGAAATGTACAATGTGCTGGAGGTGAATGAAACTAGCTACACAAGCTGTAATGAAAAGGGATTTATTTCCAATCTCACACGAGGCGCGGGACGTGATGTGTTTGAGCTCAAGCATCCGAAGCCGTACTATTTTCTAGCAAGTGGAGGTTATTGTTATAATGGTATGAAACTTGCGGTTAATGTGGTCGACTATGTTCCTGCTCCTGAACCTTCTCCGGCCACTAATGGTTGCTATATGATCCATGGAATCGGTATGTTCGTGTTAACAATTGTGATTACAGTATGGGCGATTTTGGTTTAAGATCAATGGTGGATTTAGAACAATATAATGTTGGATTTTGGAGTGGTTTGTGTGTTTTGAGTCCTTAAGTTTTACTCATTTTCATACCTAAAGATTTAACTCATTGTTATTGTTATAAGATATGTTTCATTATGTGTTCTAAAATTTTGTCGATAAAATGTTATGTGTTTGAGTTTTGGCTTATTTCAGTTGGTGCTTCGTTGGTTAGAAAAATTGTCGGAGCTATTTTTTGTTAAATGGATAATAGCTAATGCCAAAAGACATCCGAAAAATGAATGTTCCGCCAATCTACATTTTTTTATCAAAATTGTTTTGTGTAGTCATTTATTACTTTTCCTTATCATACATGCTAGTAAAAACAATAACTATTGTGATTATTCATTATTCAAAGCTCACATGAAAACACACCATTAATCTTGGTCACGTTTTGCACAATTAATCTATGAGGAGATATTCTCTCTAAATAAGTTTTAATTTATTCCTACTTTTGCAAGACATATGCATATGACATGATTTTGTGGGTAATAAGTTGAAATATTCAAAAAGAGAAAACCATATTAAGGAAATGTGTATTTGTTAATTTGATAAAAATATTTTGTTCTATTTGGTTACCATAGTTATTAAGAATTGCTAATTAGACATAAAACATTAATTAGTATCATTACTCTAATTATATTTCAACTTTCCACGTTTAACATTTTTTAAATCACGCTTAAAATAATTTTACTTAGTTTTAAGAATATAATCCAATCTTAAAAACATCTTCTTGTATACATTGTGCAACCATTCTTACACAACCTGTCTTTTATACAAATTTTTGTTTGAGATTTAAATATCATATCTCAAAATAGCATTGATTGACATGCTTAATTAGTATACTTAAATGTATGCCTAATCATGTGTGTCAACACATGGACTGGACTGTATTCTATTGGTGACAACACATGGACCCAAACAACATTCACGTCTATTTATACATAAAATTAGTCACACATTTAGGCATCTCAATCATTTTCCATCCAAAAACCCATGAACTTTTTATAAATTGGCCTATTATTACTAAAATCTTGCTCATAGTCAATTTACATTCTCTTATTCTTGGGGAGTGATATTAATAAGTATGACAGAAAAATATTACTCGCGATAAATTTTAATTACATGATATCTGACTCCACAACGCGCGAGTAAACAAGATAAGATTTTTTTTTTTTTTTTACATGTCTAATGGCACACAATCGCTTTAACAAGAGTATGCCACACTTCATCTAATAAAACGAAAACAAAAGAAGAAAGTGAAAGAAGAAAGGAAAAGAAATACAGCCACAGAAAGAAAAAAAAAACGTGAAGTGAATGCATGGTCTAGTTTAAATATGTCATGAACTTTAGTTAATTAACTCAACTTTCTCCTAAAAACTATAAATTGTAATGAATAATTGTGTAGTAAATTAACTAAAAACTAAATTAGGTTAATGAAAGCATGAAGTTGTATTTGGACTACGGATTGTGCGTTTTATGCTAAGTTGAACATCTCCTACACGTATAAGCAGGGGTGCTAATTTGTGTTGGATTATGAATGAACACCTATCTTATTCAATATATTTTATCCGGACTTAACTATGAATTCACGATTGCTGACGACGTCATCTAACTATAAGGGGGTGTTTGGTTCACAAAATATTTTTGAAGAAATTGTAATCTTCAGAAAAATTGTAATTTGATATAATTGTAATTCAAGAATTGAAATATGTTGTAATTGTATCTGATGAAATCTATCGATGTTTTTTGTTGACTCGCAACGTAATGTAATTCAATTTTTTGTTATTAAAATATTAATATAAAAATAATTAAAATAATAATAAAAATTATTATTATTATAATATTAAATAATAAAATAATTATAATTATAAGAAAATAATAATAATAATAAAATAGTAAATAGTAATATTAATAAATAATAATAATAATAATAATAATAATAATAATAATAATAATAATAAATATAATAATAATAATAATAATAATAATAATGATGATGATAATAATAATAAATATTAATATTAATAAATAATAATAATAATAATTTTAATATTTATATAATAATAATAATAAGAATAACAATAACAATCACAATAATAATAAATAATAACAACAATAATGATAATAATGATAATAGGATTATTGTTCTCAATAACCCAAGACATTAGAGCACGTGCGGTTATTCATATTTTTAATAGGATTAGTTTCGCCATTGCTAAAGGAGTTGGAGCTCAGATAGTATCTTGGCTCCCCTCTAATTTTTTGTAAATCCTATTAATTTCTAATGAAGTGATGTTGAATAATAATAATAATAATAATAATAATAATAATAATAATAATAATAATAATAATAATAATAATAAAAATAATAATAATAAATATTGATTTTTAAAGTATAAAAATTATGAATTGCAACATAAATCAAAACTTTCTATCAAACTTCCTATATAATTTGAATTCCCTCACTTTTCTCTCACTTGATGTAATTGTAGTGATTGAATTACAATTACAGCGCAAACCAAACAATCATCGTAATGTAATCTGAATTACAATTCCTTCCACCCTGCCATCCAAACACGATTGGAATGTAATTCAGATTACAATTACAAAGAATTCCAGCGAATCAAATGCTCCCTAAGCGGTTTGAAAGTTATAAACAAAACAATCAACCATGTTTTTTCTCGAATGTGGCGGCTTATTATGGCGTGTGACGGCTCACGCAAAGGCTACGACGACGATTTTGATATGTTTTTCTTAGGAATTTCAATGCGAAGTCGACGTCAGTTAACTCTTTATGTTTCGAGAGTTATGGTCGAAACAATGATTAGCAGTGTTTAATCTGAAATTTTGTTTTTTCTGATTTTTTTTGTTTTTTGTAGAGAATGGATAAACGTCGGCATCTAGGGTTAAACGGGGTGGCTAGACACGTCGACTCAGACCGACTAAGTCGGAGATCAACCTGCTCGGATACCATATTGAATCATAAAATTAACCCCTGTATCTTATTCAATATCATTAATCTACTATAAATAGAGTACATGAGGCATCAAAGGTAAATCCAAATGGGTATCGGCTTGTTACACAATTGGTCTGAGCCCGTCAATACTTATTGTCGTCTAATAATTTAGCTCATGTTCAGGTTGGCAGGTTTGAGTTAACGGGTTCAAATATCTCAACCCAAACTGATATGTTTAGTTAATCGTGTCTAAACTTCAAACAAACTTGGCAGGGAGCACGAGTGCAATGGAAGTTTCAATTCCCATTGCATTCGTGCTCCCTGACAGGGAGCACGAGTGCAATGAAAGTTTCAAACTGGGGAGGCCACCTGCACTTTCGTGAAGTTGGGGAGTAAGTCTGCAATTTTTGCAAACCACAGAGAGCATATTTGCACTTTTCTCTAATTTAAATATGAATTTAATAAGACATATTGAATATAATAAGGTGCATGTTAGAAACTTTTAAACGACACTATAAATACTTAGACATAAGTATATACTATTATAAAATATTTTAAAAATCGATGATATATCATAAGATAGAGACACAAAATAGTTAGGCCTTATTATAATAATGAAACTAAACCCACAACTTTTATATTAATATATGATATTTTTAATTTTGTTTTAAACCAGTTGATAGGTTGGAATCAGGTTAAGGATCTCAACCAAAATCTAACCTATTTATAAAATAGACCAGTCATGTCGACTTATTTTTAACTCGAACTTGTTTAGCCTCAAACCTAACCTGTTTATTTAAAGCTCGGTCTCAAATCAAGTTTCGATTGTAGTGTGAAGTTGTCACACCCCCTTTTTATAGGGAAAGATAGCGGGGCATGACTTTCATGGAACAAAGTCACAAGTTACATCGAACGACCTCTATATTAGTCTTTGAAAATACTGGTTTGATTACAACAATAAAGGTTCAACAAAAGGTCATAGTTTTATGAGTTCACAATATAAATGAAATAAATTTTTATACATAACCAAACATTATTAGTAATCCAATGAAATCTTTGATGAAATGAGGCCGCAAAGTATGACTCTAGTATGCTGCTCCATTTGCTATCCACTTACATGCAATTAAGGACCTTTGAATAACGTGCTAAAATGGGTCAGCATAAAGTTGGTGAATTCATAGGTTAAAGTAAATAGTGTCATGGACCACCAGATTTAGTGACTATTGTAACACATACAATATCATAAGAAGTATTACTATTACACTAAGCTCATGAAATCGAAGCCTTAATCCTTTTGTTTTATGCCCTTGTAAGTGTTCCTTTCCAAGAACACTCATAGTTTCTCAAATGATTATGCGTCTGTTTGACATACCAGTCAAGTAAGCGCTACAAACCCGGACGGGGGTGTCAACCTAATAGATCTATTCACAACATTCATGCTTACTCATGTAACTAACGTTTCATGATAGTAGGGCCTTAGTGGAGAGATGCGTAAAAATAAAGAGTATGTATTCTCACCCATAGTAGTTTAAAATAAGTAAAATAAAGGATATGAGACTCACCTCAACGAGTGATAGTAAAGAGAGTAAATAAGCAAGCTTGATGTTAACGGTGTGACCTAACCGCGACCTAAATCAATAAGACGCCTTAAGGTCACAATGATATGTTCTATATGCACATGAGTTTTGAGAAGTTATATCACCCATATAAACTTGTGTTTAAGGTTTATCAAGTTTTACAAGTAAAAGCATTTAGGAAAAAGAGTAAGATATGTATTTGGCTTTACTAGTCCCAAAACAGTTTCTGCCAGATTGTGTACCCAACTTCAAAGGTCACAACTCACTTAATTCTTAATGAATTTCAATGAAACAATGTTTGGAGTTTAGGTTTATGTATTAGCTTTTAAAGCCATATGGCCTCTCTCAGGGATTCAAAGTTTTAGGCCTCCAAATGGTCAGCACGAGACATGGGTGTCAGCAGCTATACTTGTTGGACACTTGCTTGCATAAATTCGTTATAAATTACTAAACCACCTCCATAAATTATAAATTCTAAATGGAAATATTTCTAAGACATAAGGTATCTTGTGGTTAAAAGAAATTTACCCAAGGAGTTTAGTAAGATAGGTAAAACTTGTTCCAAAGCGACCTTAATTTCTGGACAGCAAACCCTAATTTTGTAACATTGTTTAAATCTACTTTTTACACAACAAATCTAGTAGGGTGATATGAAACCTATGAATGATAAGACAAATAAGAGTAATATGATTTCCTTGAGACAATTACAAGAAGAAATGAATGAGTTTGATGATTGTGAAATGAGCTTGGACCAACCTGAATGCTATAAACCCTAGATGTTTACCACTAAAAACCCTTGCAATCCTTAGGAAACCCTTAAGCCTTGTTGTTCTTCTTATTCAGCCGAAGTTATGAGAGAGTAGTGTATGTGTTAAATGAGGGGAAATGGTGGTCTTATTTATAAGGCAAAAGGGTGAAGTAACTAGTTAGTTGCTTGCATGTAATTGGGATAGTTAGCATCATGGTACTCAAGGGAACACAAGTACTTCATGGGAAAGCGTTGGAGCTAAAATATCACATGGGTTTATTTTTATTTTTAATTTTGGCGAGGGGCGGTGGGGGGGTTCAATGTAGTTGAACTAGGTGGTGGTTATGAGTTTTATTCGTATTTATTTGCTTTTTTATTAATATGATGATGTGAAGAGACTTTCCCATTTGTGTTATTGGTAGGTTGAAGAAACATGTTATGACAAGAGTTGATGGCTAGCATGTACAAAGGAGGGGGTCGGTTTTGCTTAAGAAAAAGGGAGGGAAATGAGTAAAATTTGAAAGTGTATAAATGTTTAGGGTATTTGTAAAATATGGTGAATTGTGTTGGGTATGTTGTGCATGCATGCATGTAAATTGATACAATAATAAAAACCTACGTGTAGTCGATGAAACTGAATGCATATGATTACTATAATGTGATCATGAAAATGTTAATGTGCTTGCTTAGCGTAGACTAAACCTTATTTTAGTGTGGCAATTCACGTTCTCTTTATGTGCGGGATAACCTAACGCTTATGCGTAAAATCTATAGTTTGCTTGTTTAGAATAAAACATTCTAGTTTATGAATAAATGTTAACATGAAATTGTCGGTTGCCACATTCCCCTTTTCATGGTATATTTGACTTGAGAGAAAAAAAAGATAATGATATGTGTGTTTGTAGATAATGATATGTGTGTTTGTTTATACTTAAAGAATGAGGGTATATTTCACAAAAGTTGATGCCCTTTGGTGTCATGGCTCAAGCCATTTCGCCACGTCAACATTCCCCTTTTCACATTCACACACTAAAATACCCCTCACTCACCACTTAAGTCAAAACACCATTTTTTGGGATCCACCATACCCAATTAAAAAACAAACTAAAAAAACTCAATTAAAAAAAACTTACACTTTTCTTCTTTGGTGTGACACTAGTTAATTCACTTGAGAATGGCGCCAGGAGGGGGGATCGAGGTGGTGGATCTGGGTGGGTCAAGGTGGTGATGACGGTGGGTCGAGATGTGGTGATGATGGTGACGGATTTTGGTGATTGCGCTGGGTCGATGGGGTGATGATGGTAAGTGGTGGTGGTAGATCTGAAGCAAAGGGTCAAGCACGGTGGTTTAAGGTGGTGGTGCTAGAGCAAACGATCGACCACGGTAGGTCGAGGTGGTGGATCCTGAGCAAAAGGTTACGCATGGTGGTCGAGCAAAGGGTCGAGCATGTTGATAATGACGATCATTGTTATGGATCTAGAGCACAATAATAGTCACAACCAAAGCACATAGTGTCAACGCACAGTTAAAATATACAATCACAGTAATTTAAAATATTTAAACACAAGCATCATTTCCATTCCAATTTAAAAACAATGTAAAAAAATGGGACTATGAAACTCACTTGATTGCTAGCTTCAAATCCACCAACACTTCACAAATAACACAAACAATCTAAACAATATAAGCATTATAAACAAGTTTACCATCAATTAGTATTTGACCCACTATGACGTAACCTCAACTATGATGGATGCCTATGTGATCTATCATAGTCTTATACTTGTTTTATAACCTTATTAAATATTACATTTACTATTGCACCTAAACGTTTCACTTCACACTTTTTGATTTTACGCAGAATTTTACACCGACGTTTGCGTCCTAAATGCAACCACTTTTAAAACAGTCTCATAATTCAAAAACCAAAAATTACCAATGCTACCTTATATGACATATGAACCTCTCCTAGCTCTTCCAAAGTCACTGCCCTTTTATAAATATCCTAAAAAAATTCATTAATCCAAAGTGTTTAGAATTCGTCTAGAATCTGACCTTCAAAAAGTAGGGCATTAATTATCCAACTTAGACCCCTCTCTGACCTTAGCCAAAATTCACAGGTCACACACAATATATGAACTAGCTTCCACGTGACTTAGAGCCTCTAACTCAGTGTCTAAGTTATTTTTAGAATAATCCAAAACCAAAACTGAAACGTCACTGTTTACACACCGAATTTTGTAATGACCATTTGACCCACTTCCGACCATAAAAAAATTATGAGGCCGGATTTTTCTGAGGAAAGTAGACATCTGAGTTATCTTCAGTATATTGTAAATTAATTATTTGATCTTTTATGACGAGTTATGTCGTTACCAAAATGCCTAACTTTATGCAGTGAATTACGCATCTAATTCAAGCGATCTAAGCCCTAACACATGATCATATCGCTAATCTAATTAATCTAATGATTAAGCTAACATCATAATATCATAAACTTTCTGGAAATTAAATGCCCTAATTTATAAAACTAAATTTAAACCCTAATCCATCATAACTAAGTTACTAGTAAATTAAATGAACTATAATTTAACAAACCGAATCGTACCTTATGCGGAAACCTAGTAATTTCGTCTTCTCTTTTTTTACTTAATCTTATGCCAGCCAAATTTATGGATGGGGAGGGTTAAGGGGTCTTAACTTGTATCTTATAAAGCAACCTAGATAGAATCCTAACCTAAATCTAATTAGGTCTTAGAGATAAACTAGGATTCTAAATATATATATATATTATATTTTTTTTTCTTTTTAATACCGGCCGAAATATATAAATATATATATTTTTTTTTATTTTATATTTACAATTAAAACCTTAAGTTTTTATAAAAACTTTAATTAATTTAACTCTTCCTTTTTGTATTAACGCAGTTTACTAACTTTCTAAAAATAATTATTCATTTCCAACCTAACTTTCTAAAAATAGAAATTTCACATTTCTTAATCTAACACTCTAAACGCTAAACCTATCTTAAATAACTAACACAAAATACATATACGTATAAATACTTACACATTAAAGACAAAACACTAACTTTCCAATAATTATTTTCCTTGTCACTTAAAAGTGAACGAAAGGAAATCACCATTTTTCACCATTAATCCAATCTTTTTGAATGCTCACATTCTAACGATGGATTTCCACTACCTCATAAACACATATTCGTACACATAGCACATAATTCACATAAGCCGCACCTCACCATAGACATAAAAGTCAAATAATAAGGGTTTGACTAACCTGCTCAAGTCATGGTTGTCACATAACACTTATGCGTAAAATCTATAATTTGCTTGTTTAGAATAAAACATTCTAGTTTATGAATAAATGTTAACATGAAATTGTCGGTTGTCACATTCCCCTTTTCATGGTATATTTGACTTGAGAGAGAAAAAAGATAATGATATGTGTGTTTGTAGATAATGATATGTGTGTTTGTTTATACTTAAAGAATGAGGGTATATTTCACAAAAGTTGCCTCCCTTTGGTGTCATGGCTCAAGCCATTTCGCCACGTCAACATTCCCCTTTTCACATTTACATACTAAAATACCCCTAACTCACCACTCAAGTCAAAACACCGTTTTTCGGGGTCCACCATACCAAATTTAAAAAACAAACTAAAAAAACTCAATTAAAAAACTTACATCTTTTCTTCTTTGGTGCGACACTAGTATATTTACTTAAGAATTGGCGAAGGAGGAGGGGATCGAGGTGGTGGATCTGGGTGGGTCAAGGTGGTGATGACGGTGGGTCGAGATGTGGTGATGATGGTGACGGATTTTGTGATTCTCGCGACTTGGGTCGATGGGTGATGATCGGTATGTGTGGTGGTTAGATTGTGAAGCAAAGGGGTGAAAGCTACGATAGGTGGTGCTAGAGCAAACGATCGACCACGGTAGGTCGAGGTGGTGGATCCTGAGCAAAAGGTTACGCATGGTGGTCGAGCAAAGGGTCGAGCATGTTGATAATGACGATCATTGTTATGGATCTAGAGACTGTGACGGATGGTATGGTGGTGGTAACTAATGGATAAGGTGGTGGTGATGACGATTGTATATTTGATTTGAGAGAGAAAAAAGATAATGATATGTGTGTTTGTAGATAATGATATGTGTGTTTGTTTATACTTAAAGAATGAAGGTATATTTGTTATTGAAGGCAAAAACAAAAAATCAAAGCATGTACTTTGATGACATCAAATAAGATCACATTATTAGCATCATTTATCCCAGCTATATTGCCCATTTTACATTATTTTATATAAAATTTGGTACTTAATTGTTTATATTTGTTAATCTCGGTTATTATCGAGTAATTAGTGAAAGTTAGTGAAAAGAACGTGTTTTGGAGCATAAATGAAAATTCAAGAAAGTCTACTGTTTTAACAACCGATACGCCGTATCATTCTTGACATATATGCCATATCATAAGACTTAAAAGAATTCAAGACCATTGCCTGACTTTAAAGAATATGCCGTATCCACATCAGCGGATACGCCATATATGATAACTTGGTCAACATTCATAATAAACACGACTTACGGGCAATACGCCGTATCCAGAAGACCCTATACGCCGTATAGGGAAGCGAATAATGAATATTACAGAATATTATAATCGTGGAGCCCACGCCAAGTTACCCAATATGTCGTATCGAACCCTTTCAATACGGCATATCGACCTGTTTTCAGAGCTTATAAATAGAAAACCCTAAACTCGGTTTTCAGAAGACTTAGAAACCCTTAATCACCAAGTACGATATACATACGTTTTAAGAAGCCAAGAAGGCCAGCAAGTGCCTCAAGTCAATAGGAAAGCTCTTGTAATCTTAATACTACGCTATACGCGTTCGGTTATCGTATCGTTTCCCTTTACTTTAATCGTCCATCTATGATATTGTATTTTGTTACAATGACTATGGGCTAATACCTGTAGGTATTAGCCATGTTTATGACAATTTAATGTTTGGTTTGTTTATATCGATTTTTTACTTTTTCGTTATGTGTTGATTATATTAATCACTTCACATCTGTTTATGTCTGATTATGTGTTTAATCTATCATTCAATTGGATCTAGTGTTATGGACCAAGTAGACTAGAGTCTGGGATAGAACTACATACAGTTTATATATGTGACTCTGGAATAATAGGACTGCAAATTTAAGCCCCGGTTTCTTCCCTTGGTTAAGTGAATAGGTAGACTAAGAGATGACTTAAGATTACACATAACGTTCTGTTTCCTTGGGTAAGTGTTTGGACCGCGGACTACCAGCATATATATAACGATTAGACATAAGTGGGTAAAGCCTCGATGAGCTAGGTTTCGATATATCACCAGTATTGTCTCCTAGATAAATTATAATCGACGATGTATGCTTTATGAGGAATTAGGTTAATTGTGACATGATTAACTTGATAAAGTTTTGGGAGAAGAGCCACCTAAGCTTAGGGAATGATATAACACCAATGGAGTAATACAATCATTGCACACGTAAACAATTCCTACATTTTATTACATTAAACTAGCTAATACGTTTTCCTTACATTTGTGCTAGACCGCTTCTTTATCTTTTGTTTATCTGCTTGTGTGTGTTAATTGCTTTCTTTATCTCATTTAGGTTAGAATAAACAAAAACTCGTGTCAGTCTCTCAGGCTGACCCCCCCCCCCCCCCCCTTTGCATTAGTTTAGGTTTAGATAGAATTACTTAGGATTAATTAGGACTAACATAGATAACTAAAATACTGATAGATTTAAATGTTAACGCTTCTCGCCTTAGGTAGACACCCCTACCTTACCAACGACCTATAAATGATCGGGTACACTGACGTTGTGTTAGTTAATAAGGTAAATGTCGGCAAATAATAAATAGAAATATGATATAAATTACAATTACACACGACGACATAATCATACTTGCATATGGCAAATAACAAAGCCCAATTAAAGTGAACACCCAACAACATCCCGACAAAAAAACAAGGTGTCGAGCTCGGTGTGAAATCGCACAGTCGAGCATGACCAAATTTGGAAGAGGGCTTGAAAGTGACTAAATTGTGGAAAAAAAAAATCTCTTTGTGTTATGTATAATATTTCATTGAGTAAATATTTAAGAATTTTCTCTTTGTGTTATGCATAATATTTGATTGAGTAAATTGTATTTTTGGTCCATGTAGTTTGACCACATCGCATGTTTAGTCTCTATCCTTTCAAAAGTGCAGTGAACATATCTATTTTGACTTTTGACTTGCATATTTAGTTTCTGATCAAAGTTAAATGACTAAAATACTCTTATATTCAACCTTTATCACTCTTATATCGAATATTTAATAAATAAAATGAAAAACACAAGAACACATAATAAATTTTATCACCCAATAATATACAATCAAAATTTTGGGGGTTTTTATATTACTCATGTGTGTGTGATATTAATAACTTTTAATTGGGTGATGAAAATTATTGTGTTCTTGGTGTTTTTCATTCTATTTAATAAATATATAGTAGAACATTGACAGAAGTTGAAGATAAGGGTATTTTTTGTCATTTAACTTCGACCATGACTAAATATGCATGCCAAAGTTAAAAATAGGAACATTCATTGCGTTTTCAAAAGGATACAATTTGGATAAACCACATGAACCAAAAATGCAATTTACTCTATCTCATTTGAAACATTGGTTATGTTTGGCGAAAGTATCGGTTGCAACCAATATTAGCAATAAGCAATACCTTTTTTATAGAAAAGTTTGATAAAATAGCTGCAGTTGTAATCGTAATGCGTAAAATAACGTAATTTTGTATCATCATATCTACTCAAATGGTCATAAATGTTATTTCATAGTTCGTTGCAAAATGATCATTAGTAAAAAGAAAAAAAACTACTTGTGACTTAACACACGAGAATTGTAATCACAAACGCCGAAGGCACAACACTTACTGCTTCTAAATGCTCATCAACGCCTATAAAATATCAATTGTAAACTAATTCTTTTGTCCTAAAATTATTGTCTCTCGAGAAAAAACACACGGTTTAAGAAAAACATAATTATTACTGCTTTCTTTTATATTTTTTGCAAAGTGACAGTTTTACATTTACCTAATTAATTAACTTCTTCTTTAAAGTTTTTTTTTTTGGTAAAGGGGATTACCCCGGTAAAATATATTAATCACAAACAAATTCAGTAAAATGGAATGTGGCTGAAGTACCACATTAACCTCAAGCTATGCTTGAACATCCAAAACCGCAAGAGACATGCCACACTATGGAAAACTAACTAAAAACACTAACAAAATCACTGATAGGTAAAAACCACTTCAATGAACAAGAATCACCACACCGAGCCATCAACAAAACACTAGGAGTATAATACACCAGCTGAGACTGCCTCTTTAAAAATCCTTCCCAAGAAAAACCCAATGGGAAAAACCTTGGCGAAGGAAAAAGAGAACAACTCTGAGCTAGCAGTCTTCTTCCCCAGAACAGCCAAACGCAATCTCACCAATCACATGCATAGAATCATCCATCAGCCACATCTTCATCCAAATGATATAATGATCAACAATCATCAAGAATAACGGATAAGAGAATAGGGAAGCTTCCACCGCTGCAACAGCATCTGAACATCATCGTCTTCTTAAAATTGCATGTAAGGAGCTTAAGACGAATAGTAGACATGATAGCATCAATGACCTGATCATGACTTCTCTTCTTCTTAGCAAATAACCTGTCATTTCATTCTTGTCAAATAAAATAACAAGAATCAGCAAAAACAAGTTCAGCAATAACACTCCTCGCAGACCGCTTTTTAGCAAGCGGAATGAGGAAATCCACAATCAAATCCAAAAAGGACGACATATTAGGAATTTCAATCATCGACCTCATATGCTCCTAAACCTGCAAAGAAAAACTACATTCAAAGAAAAGGTGGTCATGAGAATCCGGTTGGGTCTCATATAAAGAACACTGAAGCAGGTTTAAGTTAGTATTTCTACTAACATCCCATTGCCTCAGAGTGTCCTAAGTCTTTAGCTTGCGTCTAATGACCAACCAAAGATGAATAGCATGACAAGGAATTTGGTGAGAAAACCAAACAAGATGAAACTAATTAACCCCAGTACCTCTCGGCCGAATACAATCCCAAACCATTGCCACAGAAAACCCCGACTCATTATTATCATGATCAATCCATATAATCCCATCCACCGCATTAGGATATAAGATAGGAACATTAAGCATAGCTAAATCAGGGAATTTCGAATACCAATGTTCCGGCCAAGCCCAATTACCGTTAACAATAATCTCATTAACCTTAGACGAAAGCTGAAAACCCGCACCATAAATATCACGACTAGAGATAAGTTGAGCAAGCGGGCTAATAGGGCACCAATTATCAAACCAAGCCGAGACCCTAGACCCATCCCCCAACCGAGACCATATAAACTGCCGAACAGTAGGGCGAACTTGAAGAATTTTCCGCCACCCCCAAGACATTTTTCCTCTCAGAGGAATTTCCCATAAGGTGTGACCTCTTAATTTATGTGTGTGGATCCACTTAACCCATAAGGACTCCTTGTGCGATATAATACTCGAAATATGGGAAGTGATAAGAGCTATATTAAATGCCTCTAAACGCCGAATCCCAATCCCGCCTTCCTTCTTAGGAAGACATACAACCTCCCAAGAAACTTTAGCTTTACCCTTACGCATATCTCCTTGGCACCAAAGGAAACCCCTCATAAGCTGTTCAAGATCAAGCATAAGACGAGAGGGAAGAATAAACACCGAAGCCCAATAAACATGCATGGAAGCAAGCACAGAACGGATGAGCTGGGTCCGCCCAGCAAACGATAACAACTTATTCTTCCAATCATTAATTCTTGACTTAACCTTTTCAACCAACTCCGTACAATCACGAAACAGAAGACGAGAAGGAACCAACGGAACACCCAAATATTTAACAGGGAGCGTTCCCTCCTCAAAAGGAAGAATACTAAGAATGTCAATCTTAACATAGTTAAGGACATTACAGAAGTAGGCAGTGCTTTTAGGAAGACTCGGGGTCAACCCTGAAGCATTTTTGAATTCCTCCAAAGAATCCATGATAACCCGGGCAGAATTGGCATCACCATGAGCAAAGAGAAAAAGATCATCCGCAAAGCATAAATTAATAATATTAAGATCTGAGCAATACCGATGATAAGTGAAGCTCTCAGACAAACTAACCCGTCGATGAAGCATAAGAGTAAGAACCTCCATCACAAGGGTGAAAAGATACGGAGACATAGGGTCTCCCTGTCGAAGCCCTCTTTTACCTTTAAAGTATCCATGCAGATAACCATTAATACTTATAGAAAACGATGTGGAAGAGACACACTCCATAATCCAGCCTATCATACGAGGGTGGAAACCAAACCCAACAAGCACCTCTTTCAGAAAAACCCAATCAACAGTATCATAAGCCTTTTGAATATCAACCTTAAAAGCACATCTCGGGGGACCTCTATCCAAGTGATAATTATGCATGAGCTCTTGAGTCAACAGAATATTGTATGAGATTCTTCTACCAGGAACAAAAGCAGATTGGTTTAGATTAACCAAATCCATTAGGCTATCTTTTATCCGGTTGGGAATAATCTTACTTATGCATTTAAAGAGAATATTGCAGCAGGAAATAGGGCGGTAGTCATTAATTTTTAAAGGAGTGGCCACTTTAGGAATTTATGCAATAATTGTATGGTTAAGTTCTTTAAGAAGAACACCATTCATAAAGAACTCTTTTACAACATTACACACATCATGAGCAATAATATCCCAAGGTTCCTTGAAAAAAGCAGCAGTATACCCGTCAAGACCTGGGGATTTATCATCCCTCAAAGAAAAAATAGCATCACGGATATCTTGATCAGACACATCACGGACCATAAAATGAGCTGCATCAGTAGAAAGCTTAGTACAAAATAAATCATTAGAAATAAACGGATAAATGACTCCCTGTTGACCTAGAAAACTCGTGTAATGATCAATGAAAGCCATAGGAACACTATCACCATCCATACGAACACCATTAGTAGTAGTCACACTATCAATGCGGTTTTTTGAAGCATGACTTTTCACCACCTTATGAAAATAAGCAGAATTCGCATCACCCGATTTAAGCCACTCCACTTTCGCCTTTTGTTTGAGAAACCGCTCTTCATCAAGGAGAGCATCCTGAAACGCACGAATATAAACCGCTTCCTCCTCACGAATATCAATATTAAAAGGATCAGAATCAAGAGCTCGCTGAACCTCATCCAACTCATGCCTTAATCTTTTAACCTTCTCAATAATATTACCTTGATCATATAATAGTTTACGAAGGGGCTTTTTAAGCATTTTCAGCTTTTTCACAACTTTATACATCCAAAATCCACTTACCGGATTCTGCCAACCAGTAGAAAAGATCTCTTTAAATCTAGTCTTATGCACCACCACATTACTAAATTTAAAAGGTCTAGGTTTAAGAACAGATGTAGTAGGGATTCTCAGAATAGCCGACAAATGGTCTGAGATACGATAAGGTTGAAACAAAGCACTTGATCCCACAAAAGACACATTAAACTCCAAATTGACCGTAATTCTGTCAATCTTCTTTAACAAACCATCCGTACCTCTAGGTTTTTGATTCCATGTAAAACGAAGCCCCGAGCTATTAACATCCGTAACCTTAATCTCGCGAACAATATTGAAAATCATTGCATAGCCGTTATCAACCATAGAAGATCCAACCGACTTATCATCAATATGTAAAGAAGCATTGAAATATCCCATAAGCACCATGGCCTATTCCGAACACACGCCTTATGAATGATAAGATTGTTCCATAACTCACGTCTATGTTGATACCTGTTATGGGCATACACAAACGAACAAAACATCTCCTTTTTGTCAGCCTTAAAAATAGATACCCGTATGCATAACCTGATCCGAACTAGATATAATAACGATGTCCACAATATCTGGATTCCAACCCAAAATGATCCTAGAACCCTTGACACACATACCCCTATTAGAAGTCCACGTCCAGTGTTTAAAAACCCTCAAACACAACTTATCAAGCCGAGATGAGGTCACATGCGACTCCAGAATAGCACTCACATAAAGATTATTTTCAAAGATGACTTGACGAACCTCATTTTGCTTAGGGGTTTGATTCATACCCCGAATGTTCCAGGCTGCGGTGCTTGCCCCCTTATGAATATCATTTAAATCCTGTTTACTTGTATCCGTCGCTTTTTCCGCAAAGACCTCTTCTACTTCCTCACTATCATCCTCCTCCACAGTTCCATGAACACTACTAATACTCCAAAATCTATCATTTGCATAAATCATCTTGTCATCCTCCGTTAGCGATTAAAATGAGTTACGTACGGAAACAAAACTGAAATCGTCCTTAATTGAAGCCTTTTTACCTCTTGGATCAGCCGGCTGAGATGGAGCATTTTGTTTGTTTAATTGTTAGAAACCATTAGTTAGGAACAGGGATCTGCTCTTCTCACGAACCCGAATTGAGCCTACCTTTTTTCCTTGTAGATTTATTATACAGACCGATAATTATTAATTAGTAATAGGTTTATTAAGCCTAATACCCATGGATTTTTAAGATATGAAGTGTTTGTTTTACCTCTTCCGCCTTAGTTTAACTTCCACATACCGTCATCTATGTATCTTCGAGTTAGAAACAACACCTTCTTTTGGGATTGATTTGTCATTATGATCAAAATCTTAACGTCTCACACGTGGTGGCTTGCCACTGTATTCATATCGTAGTCTCCATGGAAATGATCCTACCCATGTGGTTTCCATTTCTTATAAAGGAATAGCCACAACAATAGAATCCAAAAGAGCTGTTTTAGCCGAAACTTCAATAAGAGCCCTAGCATAGGAGTTACGGCCCCATGAGTTAATACACATATTACTTGTGTATCCGTCTAACATAATTGGTTTTCCAAGAGTAGAAGTAATCAGGCTGAGACCGATCTCGGAGTAAGCGACAATAGGTATATTGTGCATTTTCACCCAAATAGGAACATATGTTATGTCATCTTTTTTCAGTTTAGAATTAGGGGTCCACACGTTTAAAATCAGCGGAACAAGACGAATAAGCCAAGGCCCGTTCTCCAGCACCATTTCCATCCCATCCTTAATATCAAATTAGAAAAAGAAGAAACCGTTTTGCAACATAACCCTTTTTAAACCATACTTTTCCCACGCATTTTTCACATAATTCTCAACGATTGGGAAGGCTACTATTTTACCAATAAAATAACCAAACAACGTATTAGCAAATCTTGTACTTACCTCTTCAATAGCAGCCATTGGGATTGCCACATGGGCACCCGGAACAACCTCACTCGGAGTCATTTCAGCGAGCTTAACCACCTTCTTAGCAACCGTGTTGTTAAGCATGGAAACAAAAGTAACATTCGCAAAAGATTTAACCCTATTATCTTCAACATCTTCCCACCCAGTCAGTTTAACCTGATCAACATCATTATGCACCTCATTAACCTCCTCAACCAAAGGTTGGGAGACATACGCCGAATCCTCAAGGGTATTATCCTTTGTTTCTTTCCTAGCCACACTAGACTCATCCAATGAGGTATCTCCCTTTTTGGCATCAAATTGCTCACGTCTGGCAGCCATCATAGGCTTACCATCCTTACCCAAAACCATACCTTTCTTCATCGCTCAAAATCCACAACCACAAGCACACCACCAAAGAAAAACCACACCAACCACGATTAGGAAGAAAACCTTAACCAACCTCCATTGATTGTGTGTTTTAAGATAGGTAATTTGAAAGGTTTGAGATGAGTTTAGATTTAGTTTTCTTAATTAGGAAAAAAATAAAATAATAATAATACTTTTAAAGAGCCAATTGAATTGGGGAAAATGATGAATTCATGATTCTAGACAAGGGTTTTGAAGGAATTTAAGTTTAGTGGATTATAAGTGGGTAGTTGGATTTTGGTGTTGATGTTGGTGAGGGTAAGGGGGGATCGCCATTTACCAATGTTTAGGATGATAAAATTGAACATGAAAAAAATTCTTTTTTAAAGTTTGTAACAATAAAAAATAATATAGTAACCTTGATCAAGCTTCTCTATCTATTTTTAGTATTAAATAATTAAATCTGGACATCCAATAAAGAAAAAGAGAATAATTAATTTGGGCCGAGAGAGTAATAAAAAACAGAGTAAATTGCAAAAATTGTCCTTGTGGTTTGACCAACTTACACGTTTCGTCTGTATGATTTGAAAATTGCAGGCAACGTTTTTATGAGGAAACTTTAGGTTCATTTTCGTCCTGGGTCAGAAATGACTAAAATACCTTTCGGTTCCCTTCTTTAATTTTCAGTTTAACAAAAGGTATTTTAGTCATTTCAGTTTGACAAGGACAAAAAAAGATTCCAAGCTGCTTGCAATTTTCAAACTACGCGGACGAAAGTTTTTGCAATTTACTCTAAAAAAAACCTAAACATGTTTAGGAAAACCTTTTTGCCAAGAACATTGAGTGGATAAGATACTTTCATCTTCAAGTACTAGATAAAAAAACACAAACAAGACCTTGAAATCTGAAGTAATCAAACAGAAAACACAAACACATTAAGATCCAATGTCATCATCATGTTTGTGTCGTCCATTTTACACAACCCCCAACTCACTTTTCACAAACCCAAAACCATATATTCGAACCACTTGTCACAAACCACTATTTTTAACAAACGCAACAACAAAAAAATCATCATCATCAGCAGCAACTTCAAAGAATGCACAAGAAGACCATGAGTCAATGAGCATTGATGCACTTAAACGCTTTATCAGACTTAATTTGGGCAACTGGACTGGTTCTTTTCATGTTAGTACTTACTAGTATATTTCTAATCATTTTTTCTAATCTTGTGTAGATTATGGGGGTGTTTGTTTCGGCTTATATAGCCGGCTTATGGCTTATGGCTTATTTGGTTTTGGGTTTATGTTTCACGAGTTCACTTTTTGCGGCTTATTTTGAAACTTTTATGCTTAAATAGCCGGGTTATGGCTTATTTAGTTTTGGGCTTATGTTTCATAAGCTCGCTTTTTGTGACTTATTATTAAACTTTTCGGCTTATATACGTTTATCATTATTATGTTTGGCACCGGGCTTACGAGGGCTTGAGCTTTTAAAATAAGTTTCATTTGTCACAAAGGCTCATGGAAGCTTTTATAAGCCATAAGCCTCCATAAGCCCAAACCGATAGAAAAAAGGCTTATGTGGGCTTATAGCTAGTCAAATAACTTAAATACCCTTCAAATTATAATGGATTACCACGCGAAAGTCGAAAATATATCCGAATTTAATTTGATGTATTTTTATGCAATTTTACATTAATAAGCTCACTCCAACTAATTCGCCAAACATCTTTATAAAAATATATAAGCTTCAGCTTTTGGCTTATAATATAAGCTTCAGCCCTTCCGGCTCCGACGCCGGCGACATACCCAAAATTTTGTAACTTTTCGGCTCATATAAGTTTATTATGTTATAATGAACTTATATAAGCCGAAAAGTTTTTAGCCAAAAACGTGAGCTTACGAAACAAAAGCCGGAAACCAAATAAGCCATAAGCGAGCTATATAAGCCGAAACAAACATCCTCAAAAGCTTATTATGACATGATAAGCTAATATAAGCTGAAAAGTTTCAAAATTAGTTATAAAAAGTGAGCTTATGAAACATAAGCCGGAAACCAAATAAGCCATAAGCCCGCTATATAAGCTT
The DNA here is from genome assembly GCA_026074375.1 of Tanacetum coccineum. NCBI lineage: Eukaryota > Viridiplantae > Streptophyta > Magnoliopsida > Asterales > Asteraceae > Tanacetum > Tanacetum coccineum. The sequence goes on along the minus strand of BQNB010032415.1, from coordinate 26,336 downwards.
AAACAAACACCCCCTTAAATTGGTCTTTTTGGTGTATCACATTACCAGTTGTTTGTATTATTTTCACCTACCCGGTTAATAAGAGTGTAAATGATAGGGGTAAAATGGTCAAATGATACACAAAAAAGATACATTTAAAAAGATGGTTTGTTATTGATTAATGTGTTGTTTGTTTGGTTTTAGCAATTTGATCCAAAAGGGAAGTTGACGCACAAGATTGATACGAGGTTGTCTGCTGGATCTTATGGTGAAAATGAGCTCATTAGTTTGCTTCAAACGTATGTTTATTTATTCTTTTGATTTGTTTTGGTTTAATGAATATATATGCGCATAAACTAGTGATTAAAATAAGCAGTCATATGAATATATATGAGCGTAGAGGGTGTTTGGGATATCTTTTGTGCATACATAATAGTTTGGAGATGTTTTGATAATCCAAAATACTTATACTTATCGGCTGAAATAAGCATTTTTCGATAACCAGCTAGGGTCAAAATAACCTTATATCTTTCAAATATATGCAACTCAGCTGGCTCGTTACTATAATTTTATGTAGTTATTGTATATTTTCTTTTAAGAATTTTGGGTATGAGCAAACCCAAACACGATCTCTGCTTATTTTAAGTTGCTTATCTGCTTTTGCTTATAAAGCAGAAAAAAAGCCATCCCAAATACCATCATAAATGTATGACTAAAATGCCCTTAAGTTATCTGTTTTCGTTTATTACAAATCCAACGCGAAAACATCCCAAATACCATCGTTATTATAATACGTTTGATGTGAAATTAGGTTGTACATAAAACAAGCGCCGTCGAGTTACTCATCATCTGAAGCTGATCTTGAAGCCGAATGGGCAGAGTATAAAATCAAAGAAACCAACATGTTTACTGCTGAGAAATATCAACAGGTGAGCTTTTGGGCTAGTTTCGCTTAGTACTTTTGATATTCTATCCTATTAAAGATCAACTGTAATTAGTCTACAGATTGGATTCTTTCCCCAAGAGAAGGCATTTGCTCTAAGGTACCAAACGGCTGGCATGCTGGAAAATATATTAAGACAAGGAGTATTAGGTGAAGACGACATCGGAGAAGAATCACCAAAGTGAGTTGTAATATACGTTCTCAAATTTTAGCAGTAGTGTAGCTATTGTTATCATTATGCTGAGCACAAACGGTATTTGCTATTGGGGGGGGGTGGGGGGGGGGGGGGGGGGGGGTGGGGGGGGGGGGGGGGGGGTGTGGGGGGGTGGGGGGGGGGGGGGGGGGGGGGGTTAGAGGTAGTATAATCAGCAACCAAACCAAATATAAGACTGTTTCGCCAATAGTTTATGTGTCATGACGAACTTTACCAAATACAGCTTTGAAGTACTACTAAAAACTCAAGTGTATGAATAATCTATTTGGGTTCACATCCAAAATAAGTTTTTGAAGTGCTCAGAAACTGTGTGGATTTCTTTTAAGCAAAAAATGGCCATGTATTTGTCTTCGCTTGTGTAGATTAAGGCTCATAAGGCTTTGTATAGGAACCATAGGATTGTGTTATTGTTTCTGTAATGCTCCGTTTTGTTACTTTTACTTAGACGACAACTCGGTAAAACAATACTACAACAAGCCTTCCACCCAAAATTGTTTAGAATGATCTTATATTTGGACAGTCTTATGTTAATAGTTCTTGCCAGTTATAGAACTATGGCTGAATCGTTAGATATTTGCAATAGCTTATAATATCTCATTTGCTGTTCCTTTATAGATCTTATTACATGTTACTGACATCCAATCGATTGTAGTCTTATCTTTATTACTTCTACTACTATCTTTAATGCAGAAACCTAAAGCTTCCTTCTAAATTTCCCTCAATCGTATGTGAGTGTTGTCTTTATTCACTAGAGAAAGACTTACGAGCAAGAGCATTCCATATAATGGACCCGAAAGGTTTTGTTGAGATGCTTATCCTCTTTCTCGAAGAAAAAGGCGTTGGAGTTGTTACACCTCCTTTCCTTGATGAATCTAAGGCATTAAAACTCTCATATATTCTCAAATATCAACTACATCTATTTCTCGTGCTTTAGCTGGAAATCGCTGTATATTACTTAACCTGTCGTTTTATATTGAATCTAGGATAGTACAAGCAGAATTACTCCTCATCTTGGTACGTGGAAAGGTCACTCTCTAACAAAACGTAGCGGTGTTTATGGTGCTACGGAAGCTGAAGCTGAGACGGTGACATTACTTGACTTTGATGAGAATGGTCAACTAATTCAGGTCCTTTTTAGCAAAATACACATTAACTAAATCATGCGTATTTCTTATTATCTGTTTGAAATTTGATACATTGGCACATCTGCTATGCAAACAGGATCAAACATCAACATACAAGGATAAAGACGCACCATCAAATGTCCGTTGGACGGGCACCGTATCTGACAACTTGGTGACGTTTGACGGTGGTTATCAGATAACGTTACTACCTGGAGGTATATACATGGGGTGCCCGCGTGATGTGGGAAAGCATGTGGCTGATACCAAGTCGTTTCATTTGGAATTCTGTTGGCTCGAATCACCTACAAAAAGACAGCGACTGGTTCGCACCTTTGATGTAGACGGCTTAGCCGTCTCAACAACTTACTTTCTCGAGACAAAAGTGTAATTAGTTGCTAAATCCTTTCTCTTTTTTATTTTTGCTAAATACGGCATCATTTTATGTATGCAAGTGCAACTGCAGACATAATGGCACCAATGAGAAGGCGAAGTAGAAATATTTATTCACAGATATTTATTGAAATAAGATGCGGAAAAGTTCGGCTCTTAGAAAATCTGTCCATAATCTTCCCCAACTATACACAGTTATTTCATTAGGTTAGTTTGTTCATACTCCACACACCACACATAGAACTAAGAAAAAACCACTAGTGCCAACTGATCCGCTCTTGAGGTTTCCTGGCAACGCAAATACTAAACTCATGAGGTATATATGCATTGTGTACTTGGAGCTGTAAATTGTTGCTTTATAAGATATGATTTGGATATTTGTAGAAAGAACTTGACGGTCACGATGTAAGAATGTTAGCCGGAAAGAGAGAGCACACTAAATGAAAGAGAAGAAAGGCAGATTGATTTTGGTATTTTTACAAAAAACTTGAAGATAGGGTCTTACATATGATTTAGACATTCTTAGAAAGAATTGGAAGGTGCGTACCTCTGGCTCGTGTATGCCCGCCTGGCCCTGCTAAAAGAACCTCCAATGCATCATTATTAGATGAACCCGATTGAGGCCTAAATTTATTGATTGAGTATCCCTAAGTGTTGATCGCCCTATCAACCACCACGCTACGCTGCAAATTTTACAAAAGCCACCCCCAGATGATGTTTAACTACGGACTTCCTAAGCGCAACACAACACCAAAATAATCTGTGGAAACTCGCTCTTTTTACTTCCACTATCTGTTTCGTATGTGTTTTCTCTGCATAGTCGCATTATAAATCGTTTACAAATAAATCTACAATGCATCAGTAATTAATTGCTTGATTTATAACGCCTATAAACTCAAAGTCGTGTTTTAATTTGATTTGGGTGACTACAGTATACACTTGCAGATAGTCAATATACATTAAGGGTGTTATTTGGGGTGTTTGGATAAGTTTACTCATACCTTAGTTAAGGTATATTGTTATCAAAACTCAATAAACTCAAAAAAGTGACTGGAGTAGGAAAACCAAATAAGCTAAACTAAAAAACTTTAAGCTGAACTCAAACCAAATTGCAAGCTACCCATAAAATATTCAAAAATCGGTCCGATTTAAGTCGAGTCTTGCTATAACTAGAGCTACTTGAGTATATATTAAAGTTCTTACTAATAATGTATACCGTGAACCAACAAAACATTCAAAATCTAGCTAACAATGTTCAGGGCATATTACATTTGAACTAAAATAATTCAAAAACTGAAATCTAAAGCTCAAACAAATTAGGTTAAAACAGCAATCTGCGGCAACGGTACCCACAGCCGCAACAATATTCAAACACCAACAGAACACCAAACGCGATATCAACCAAAGAGAGAATTTTATCATTCTTCGATCGATGACAAGGAGATCCTGGAGGTCTTCCATCTGTTATGACAACAATCACAATCGTCTATTTTTTTTGCATTTGTAGTTCTCCACAATTCCACTAATGAAATAGCTAGGGCCACGTTGGTTAAGCTTAAGCACCGAGAAAGCATCGCTGTTGTTTGTTGAAACGGGTGATGTTGCGTTGCATATGATGTAATCTTCTTCCGTTATTTGAACCGCTGAGTTCTTCTCAGCCTCATACATAGATACTATAGAAACAAAACAATAACATGCATAAGAACTACGTAAAAACTCACTATCAACAAATAATAATGCAATAAGGTAGAGGGGTCTCATACGTATAATATTAAACATATATGAGCTATATAATTCAAGTTTATATGCAATTTTTTTTATACACATGAACTTATTACCTGTGCTGTCTCCATACGTAAAACGGCTTCGTTCAGTCCAATGCATGAGTACACGGGGTTGAAGCGAAACTCAGGTTACCCGAACCTACAATGACGGTCTCATATGCGTCATTGTGCTGGATCAACAAGAAAAAACTTAATAGCGCGATAGCGATAACGGATTTTGCCATGGAATACGTTCACGTAAGAACTTTAGGTTATAAGTTCTTGGGTGCAATGGTAGATTATTGTCGAGAATATATATATAGAAAAAGTTATATTCGAGAACCAATATTATTGCTTAAACATAATGTGTTACTACAATAATCCTTATATATTATATATAACTTGCTAATGGGCTAAATACAATCATAACATTGAGCCTAGCCTAAATATCACATTAACTATATATACGGATAGTTTCTATAGTATGATTAGGATACATGCACTCATTTAGAATGGATATTCGGTAATTAATGAAGGATATATTTTAGGTTATTATCTACTACATCAATCTACCGGTCAAAACTTGTCGATTTGAAAACCAATATCTATGTGTCAAAGAGTTTATACTTCATCCGTCTCAAAATAAGTGTCCAGTTTGATTTTTCAGAGTCAAATTGGTTCAACTTTGACTTTAAATATTTTTTTTGTGTTATATAATACCTTGAAGAAAATTATACCAATGAAAATACACTTGAAACATAATCCATTCATATATTTTGCATCAAGTATTATATAACACACACAAAAATAATTAAGGTCAAACTTTAACCAGTTTGACTATGAAAAATCAAATTAAACACTTATTTTAGAACGGAGGTAGTATATCTTAATAAAGATATTGATTTTTATTGTTTCTATTATGGCCATTGAAGAGATGAAAGGAATATTGGTGCAATTATTATACTTTATACTATGTATTTATAGAGTAAGATTAGGGATTAAAGGTGGGTTTTTCATGTTACTTTTGTTTTTGTTTTTTTGTAATTGTTTCTGCTTATTTGTATAATCTATAGAAGATGGTGCAATTAATTTGGAGGAAAATGTTATTTTGTATGATTAAGGAATTTTGGACTAAATGTTAAAACATAAGGTGTTGTTTGTTTAAGCTTATTTTTGGGCTTATGAGCTAATTTTAGTAGCCATTTATTTTATAAGTTTGGTTTTTCAAGTTATGAGCTTATTGAGACTTAGTTTCCCACATCAAGCTATGCCAAACACCCCCTGTGTATTCATTGACTCTTAAAATAAGCGGATAAACACTTTCGTTCAACGACTTTAAATTGCTAATCTGCCATATGTACTAATGGGAGTATTTGCCTTAGCTTATTTGACCGACTTCTGGGCTCATTTGACCGTCTTCTGGGCTTATTTGGCTGGCTTATTTGCTTATTTGAACCAATGCTTGAGCCTGCCGATGCAATGCTACAGCCTGTTGAACCAATCTTAAAGGAGGTTGGGTTACAAATGCAAAAATGGGAGGTTAGGTAACGGGTCAAAACAAATCAAGAAGCAATGATGTTGTTTTTTGTGACTGTCATTTATTAAACAACGGTTTCAGATTGTATCATTTTGCATACAGTCAAATTACAGTAAAGACACCTATTTTTGATATCAAACTTGATATTGTTACTGTTTCTAATTAAGTTTCCATATATACTTGCATGTGATATTATGGCTTCGCTTTTCTTCCTATTTGATTTTATTATTCTGTCTTTCTCAACTTTCTTAGGTACGGAAAAGTGACACCTAAGATGGTAATGAGTCTTAATTGTGGGGACGGGGTTGGTCCGATTGAGATAAAGATCATCAGACAAGAAATAAAGTGAATGGTGCCCCGTTTACATTCTGTGAGTTCTTTCACTGTCACCGTTCAATACTTAAATGAGGAATGTTTGGATTTTCTGCTTATGTACAACTCATTTTTAGCTATGAGTTTCGACTAACGTGCGTTGTTTTTGTTACGCAGCAAAAGGAATTGATTCAATTGAGATGTGAGGCGAGATTGAAATATTCTCTTGTTCGAATGACAATCTCAGGTTCTGAAGCCGCAACGAGTTCATGTACATGTAAGTCACATTAGTTATCGGTATTAGTTATAAAGATTGTCGATTATTGCATTTATCCGTATTTTTATTTACATTTTCTATTTATTTATTTTGTATTGTAGCCACTCACTACATTCACAAGTATAAACTTTGTTGTAAGATCAGACGTTTTTTATTCGTTCGCATGATGTGCTGACCACGAAGTGGACTAGGTAATTTTGACAGCATGTTTTGCGGTTCAATTGTGTGTCAAAATGCAATGAGCAGATAAGTAGTTACAAGCAATTGCAAATAAGTATCATCTTCTGTGTATATTACTGCACTTCGAAGTAGACGGGCTGGAATAAGGGTTTTGTGATTGCTTTGTTAACTGATTAATTTTGAGGGGATATGTGATTGCTTATTGAAATTGCTTATCTGATTAGCTGTGAGTAGAATGTTCTTTTGAATTAGTACCATCTAAATGCTTATTTGAAACAGCTTCTTTCAAAATGCAATAAGCAAACTCAAACACCCACAAATCTGTTAAAGCAACTTACTTCTCTTAGAGATAAAATGCTAAGTGTTAAAAAATATATTTAGATTTTGACCGCCCGGAGAATCGCCTTAACCTAGGGCTGCTCATGCAGTTTTCGCTGTTGGAACCATGGTTGTATTCCAGGTAACTAAAGATTTTAATATACGTTTCGTTACTTACTAGGGTCATTTAACAACAGATGATCTTTATGTACTTGATACGAGCTTTCTTTCATGGTTGCAGCTGATGCAATCCTTTTGGTCTAGAAACTACATAACACTTACTTGTAAGTCACATTTTATTTGATGCAATATTTAACTCTATATGACCTAGACCCCAGCCATTATAGGATCCAGTTAGGGTCGCCTTTTCTATAACCAAAAAATAGATAAGAGTTGCAAACCAATGAAGATTTGTTATTCAAATTTAGTTGATTTCATATACTGATTGGAATTTGTTGATTGAAATTAGGATGTTTTGAAGCCAAAACAATCAAGTGAGAGTTCTAAGGTATGGGAGGATGTAGAGGATGAACCTGAGCCGATGTGGGGTGCAATTGGTAAGGACATTTTTTGATTATGGGTTTCGGGTTTGAGTAAGTTTGGATTTTGATTAGTTCCATCAGGAGTCACAAATATGTTAATTATTGAATAGTGGTTTTGATATCGAGTTATTTTATATTGGCTAGGATTTACGAGATGAACACTTATATTTTGCCAGAAATCGTCATAGTTTCAAGACACAAAGGATTGTGAACTATAAGCTGTTTCAAGACTCTTATGTAGTTTCAATTGAATGTTCTGCTAATGGTTCTAATTGATTCAATATGCTTTGACGTAATATAGGGTCTCACGTAAATGGAGTTCATCTTGGGAAACCAGTTTCCCCATGGATATCGATTCCCCATCTCATTGCAAACTTGACTTTTAAACAAGAAGGTATGAATAACACTACCCCCTGCGTTTGAATTAATCTATTGGAACTAGATTGCCTAAGTACGTCATTTTCAGTCAACTTTTGTACTAATGGCCTAAATATCACAATTTTTAAGACACAACTCACATATAAAAACTTTAAAAACCTGCTAACCACTCTCTATGGATACTTTGTGTAGATATTAGAATGTAAAGGAGAGTTGGGGCTGTTATGTAACAAAAAAGTGAGTGACTCACACCGCAAGAATAAGCCAACTTTGTCGCTTGGTAAGCATCCCATTTTCCTTTGAGCATACTTCTCGAACCTATGGCTTCTTATTTTATAAGAAGATAATCAGTTTGAAGCAGATTGCAAAAAAATAAAAGTACTTTCATAGTGTTTATTTACAGGTCTACATGAACTGTGGTGGAACTTAATGACACCGATTTCACGAGGTAGCTGAAATCGAAACGAAGGTTCCTCATGGTATCGGGTTTTTTTATAATTCGGTCTTAAATTATGAAATACATGCTGGCATAGCTTATTACATAGAAATATAAACTGAATACACATATAGTAAGATATTAGGATGTTAGTATACAAGGTGAAAATGTGAAAAAGTATAGTAATGAATGTCACTTTGCGAGTTTAGTCAGTTTGTGATTTGTTTACTTATGAAACTATAATTGATTTGCAATTTGAAATTTTTCACTTTTATTGGCAACAAATAACACTTACTGTTTATTGGCAAACTTATATAGCCAAACAATGTAAAAAAAACTTATACCAAAAGCTAACGCATATTTGTGAGACCCCTTTTATCATATTTAATAGGCTTATAATATTCTAATCCATTAAGCATTAGAGTTTAGGCAGAGGGAAACATTTTTCCCTATGGAGAAGTTAGCAATCTGCGAGAGTCAAAGGGAGATGATCGGTTGCGATCTAATATATTTATGTGTTTAGGTGGGTGGGTGTATTTCTAAAACGAGTATGTTTGGGTAGGTTCGGGCGATGAAATAGGCCCTTATCTTCATAAGCAAACATCTCGACTTTCAAATAAGTGAGCATTTTATAACTACTTTATACTTTTCGTCATCCGTTAGTGATGTAAATATAATGTATCTTGGTTATAGTCCGTGTCAGGATCCACAATGCAATAAGTTTGATGATTCGACGCCTAATGTTCAACAATATTATTGTGTAGCAGATATGAGATTCTGTGTTTAGGTTAAATATTATGTTTTGGATGATCACATTACGACTACGCACAATAACAATGATTTTGATTATATAAGGGTTGGTTTAGTACAGGATTAGATCGACAATGAAACAATTATTTGTGTCATCATGACAACTTTAACACGCACAAGCGCATCTAATTATCATCTTATATAAGATCTTTTTTTTGTTATAGCTAATTAACTGATTAGTTCATATTCACTTACAAAATGCAATGCCAAACACCATTGTAAGACTTGCTTTTGGATGTAGTGGTTTAGAGTACAAACTATAGCAATGAGTTAATTTTTTGTGATAACTGAGGAAATTAACCTGCTTTTGGATGTACTGATTTTGATGCCCCATATCTTTTAATGCCATCGTGATACAATCTCTATTGGTTTGTTTGTTTGGCAGGATCGTGACAGCATCCTACCTTGCTTCGTATGATCATATCAAGGAAACGATATTAGCAAAAGGTGTAATGAAAGATGGCTTGGGGACACATGTGACTGCGAGTTTTGCAGCAGGGTTTGTAGCTGCAATTTCGTCGAATCCAATGGATGTGATAAAGACTAGATTTATGAATATAAAGGTGGCAACAGGAGTCGAGCCTCAGTATAAAGGGGCGGTTAATAGTGCGGTTAACACAGTTAAGGCATAAAGGCAAGAACGAGATGCATAAACGACCGTTTGTTGGGCGGTGTGGATTACACAAATGATACAAAAAATTGGTTTAGATGCACAAACCAGTGCTTACAATAGTTTATTTTCTTTTCCAGGTAATATATTCACTCTTATTATTCCGATTCTGTTTAGATATATAAATTGGTTACATGAAAGCTTATAAAAACACACCACACGAATTTGACCACCTATTTGGTTTTATGGCTCTACAATCTGGGTTTGCATGTGAGATATGTGGCACTATTGAATCTAACAAGCAATATTATGATTAGATAATGCAAGAGACGACACACAGTATCCGATATAAGTCACGTTCACCTTAGGATCGACCTAAGTTTATCTCGATTGTACTAGTTATGAATAATGGCAACAGTTAAGAGGTACGATAGATTGTAATCCAAGTTTTGTTTGGCGTTTGGAATCTGTTAAATAATACTTTGCGAGTGTTTTGGTTTCTTTCTGTTACGTAGTTGTGTATACGATTAGAAGAGTTAAAGACCTTAATTTCATTTTGTTTTATTCCTATCTTTGTGTATAATAATCTTAACATAAGTATGGAATGATTTACTTAGAGTTTATGAGAGAGAAAGATGGTTGGATGAACACTTAGAGAGAGAAAAGAAAATGATAATATTAGCTTGATGAAATGTGACAAATGAACAACCAACACCCTCTCCAAGCAATTGAGAGTGTTTATATATGCCTAGCTAACCGGCCATGTGCTTATGTTATGGGCTTACATTGTAACTTTGGCCTGGTTAGCTTTCTAACTTAACTTAATAACTTACTACGAGCTATGACTAATTACATTAGAAGTGATTGACACTTTTTCGTATTTTTAACAATCTCCCCCTAAGAGAGGTCACTCCAATTTATAAGAAATTTAAACTTAGCATTCTATGCATTCACTTCTGTCTTGAGCTCGTAGTCATTAACTTCAATCATTTATTTGTGATTTGATGTAGTGATCATTGACTTTTGATATGAGCTTGTTTATTTATCTTAACATGAATGTGATTTTTGAGCTTCTTGAAATCATCAACCAAGCATAATCTGTCGCTATCTTGTAAACTTGGCCATCTCGTAAACTTATGACTTCTGGACCGACATGCTCATACCTTTCTTGATTTGATTAATCTTGAAAAGCTTTAGTAATGCATCTTTCTTGAATTTCTTTAACTTTAACACTTTGTCACTTCAAGAAGGACGTATGGTATTAGAGTAGCGGAAGTCTTAAAACATGCACTTGAGCTTTCATGATGTCTTTATTATTTGTCGGTCGGGTATGAGCATGTGGCTATGAATCTTGTGAGTCAGCTGGAATCAGGTACCTCCATCACTATCTTTAAATATTCCTGAAATAAAACAGTTAGCAATAAAGCAGGGGGACGAATATGGCTTTGTCATTCGGCCGTGGTTGGTTGAAGTAACCTTCAAATCCGTGAGGATCGACCTATGATCAGGTAGATTCAATTTAAGAAGAATCTCCTTGACAAGATTTCCAGCTGAAGTATAGAATCTTTCTAACACATAAGTATCAGATTCATCAAACTCAGCATGTTCTCATTATCGGAACGTCTTAAAGCAGACAGCACGATAAGAGTGAACCAGCGAGTTACTATCTCACCGATTGAAAAACCGTAAAAATTAATCTACGTTTCAACGAATGCATATGTTTATATAGAATGATCAAAGTTTATAAAACTTATCCATATGTATATACATATACACGTCCCATATATACAAATCAAACAAGTATACACTTGATAAATTACAACTATACATTCCATGTTACTTTCATTTCTTTTTTTTTACCAACAAGTGCAAGTAACATTTAATTACCAAGAAAGAATAAGCTAGCCACTTGTATCCTTGATTTCATGGGATGATTCCCAATTGAGGGAGCAAGGGAACACAAGTAATTAAGAAGGGCATGGCTAGTGGTTTTGACCACTAGTCACCCCCTTTTTACTCATCTTGTTCCCACGCCACTATTCCCCCCCTTGATTTTCTTGGTTAAAAGTTGGCTAAACTTCACCACCTTTCCCTATATATTACATGCATACATAAGAGATAACATCCACAAGTCTTATACACTTAAGAAAAACATCTTCTACCTCTTTCCTTTCTTATCTAAACTCACGGCTCAAACACGAACCAAGAACAAACATACAATATATTCTACAACTCATACAAGCGTCAGTACACCCTAACAAGATACCCTCAAATTATGTTAATGGTTGCATCAAGCCTTTAAAGGATTAAGCAAGAAAAGGAAGATTAGGTTCAAACTAATCTAAGGGTTATAAACTTGCAAAGCTTTGGATTAAGTCAAACAACGGGTTTAGGACCTATTTCTCATCATCATACATCAATATAAGGTTATCTATAAACCTTTATATCTTTACTTTTATCATTTTTATGAGTATATATGTTTTATATAGCTAAATCACCATCTAGGGCTTTTTAACATGTTAAATAGATAACTTACTTGTGATCATGATTTTTAACACTTTTTAATATGATATGTGATGGGTAATATCATGGAATAATGTGACATTATAAGTGGGGTGAACACATGTTGGTTAAAGTATAAAAAGTTATATATGTTTATTGTTAAAAGTGTACTTAAGAAAGTTTAAGGTTTTAAGCCTTGGTATGAACATGTTATCTTGGATTTAAGGAAAAATTATGGACCTATGGACTATATAATATATATGACATAGTATATTAAGAGTTTGTAAGAAATTGGGTTATTTTAAATTTGTTTAAAAGTATAATCAAAAACACAAGTTGTAAGGAATAGGTGTTTTCTTAGACTTAGTATCGGACAATACAAATATTTAGTATTTTTTCTCTCAGCTATACTTATACGGACAGTACAAAGTATTAATACTGTTAGATAGGTTAGTACCGTAGTAGAAAGATAGTTATACTGTTGAGAAGCTATTTAAAAATTTATTTATGAGATATTATAAAAACAGATATGAAAGCCTTTAGGGTCATCTTATGTTATAAAAGAGAACCCTAGGCATAGTTAGATATAAAGTTCCTACAAAAGGATCATACAGAACATATATCAAAGTTAGATCAATTATGTAATCTCAAGAACACATTAATAAAGCGTTGTTATTCAATTGTCTTCTTCTAGTAGATTGTTAATATTCCGCATTAACACAAAGTACAATCAAGTCATTGTTTCTACATAGTCCCATTTGTATTTATACATCTGGCTATCCTCCTTTATAGGCTGCAAAGATTCATGTCAGTTACTCAGGACCTCAGTGGTATCAAGCCTTGATAAACCCAGAAAAAAGAACAGAATAAAACCAGTTATTCATCCCAACAAACAATCCTAAACATACTGGAACACCTTCACACGTATATAATTAAACCATATATAAGATACAAAGAGGCTCATTTGGATTTGAAATCCAAACAGTAGGGTTTATCATTTTTAAATAAAATACTATTCGCCTTCATGACGATTCCAAAATGATAAGAAACTCGAAAAACCGATTTCAAATGAAGAAGATACGCTAGTTACGAGTTTAGACGATAAATACGTTTATAAACTATTTATTATAAAAGAGTACTAGTTCATCGCAGAAACTAATACATTAAGAATATCAACTAAATTGATATTACTTTTATTACGAAGAACTACTGCAAGAATCGCTAAAAACCGAGCTATAACGAATAAACTACGCCAATATACGATAATTAAAGCACGAGTCACCCCGTAACATATAATCAAACTCTGCACAGTAAAAGATAACTATCATGTCAGCAGACCCAACATTACTAAAATAAGATATAAACTTTCAATAACAAAGATTAGTAATCGAAGGAATCGCAACATCAGGATTAAAACGGATAAGTTATTACATTTACGAGATTACGCTAATTAAAACATCAAAATAGGTTTATAGCTGTTATGAACAGTAAAAACACTATTCATCACAGAATGTTAAAAATTTAAAAACATAATATTTGATCAACATCGTCTTAAAACAACAGCGTGGACGGTACAAACGCGTAGAAACGAACTTAAAAAGAAAAGCGTTAGGTCATTTATTGCTAAAAGTGTATTTATAAACGTTTTACTCTTTACAAATATGATTTCACGAAAACGATTAGACGGTGGATGTAGCATATAGAATGAATAAATGGTTTATCAATGTACTATATTACTAGGGAGTTTCATAATGAGGCCTCTTCGGGGTGGCGTATCGACTAGTTGTTGGATTTACGATTTAAAGTGTCCTAGCTCCTCATACGTCACTACATGACCTCTTAATTATGATAGCCCGAACGATAGTATGATGTAACATAAAATAGGATTATACAATGATTAGTAAACCAAAGTAATTGTACTTAATACGACCTATCAAAATATACGGTTTCATTCGATGATTTAGTGGACTCGATTTCACCTTGTGAATCTATTATAGAATCACTCTCTTGAGGTGAGTTCATACCCCACTTTTTTTTACAGTTTTTACTGATTTACAAGTTTTGGGGTGGAAACATGCTTTGTTTTATAAATTGGACGCAAGTGGTCATTTTATTGATTAGGTGTTTGCCTAAGTAGCGATAACCTATCTGAGCCCACTTATCATGAACTGTTAATTCCTAGTTTGGAAGCGCGAGTGTTGTAACATAGATCTATTGGGATTGACAACCCCCTTTCGGGTGATTAGTTATCACCGTGAACGAACGTTATAACAGGTCGATTTTGGATGTTGCGGGCTACAACATCGGTATGGACAGAACTGCAAAATTTATATAGCAGAGATGTTATGGGCAGAACTGCGTAATTTGTATAGCAGTAATATAAGTCTAGCTTCAGTGTCATGAGCTTAGTGCAACAGTAATCGGGTTTTGTGATGTCTGCATGTGTTGCATTATCACGGGAAAAGTCTTGCGGTCCTGCATAATTTATTTACATAAACCTATGAATTCACCAATAATTTTGTTGACGTTTTTAAGCAATGTTTTCAGGAGGTCAATAGGCACGAGGTGTCAGGGATACATTGGTGTTGCATTTTGGATATCACGCTTAAAGATTTGTATGCATTACATTTTGGGAATATATGTCATGACTAGAAATCTTTTGAAATATTGAACGATGAACAAGTAAAGCTATATGCTTTTGTAACAAGTCTTTTATTAAATACAATATATCAGTTTAAACGACTTTTAATGTTGTTCTTATATATCTTGTGCTATTGATCTATGAAGTAACATGCCCCGGAGATCCTCATTCCGCCGCGACCCATTTTGGGGGTGTTATAGAATGGTATCAAGAGCCAACGTTATAAAGAACCAGGTCAAAATGTTTTTGCCGAACTATAACCGTTTTCAAACATTGCTTATATACAAAAGGGGTTTTCACGGGACATACATGCATACATACATACATACACTACTTGTGCATTAGTCGGTTAGGCTAGATGCATGCATGATTGATATACATGTTATGATATAAATGTATATTACTATAAGAGTCTTATATTAAATACTAATATAAGTTATTTTGGATTTTCAGATTCAGATATGTCAGATTCGAAAGATTCCACGGTCACCTACACGGTATTGTCCTGTCCATTTGAGGATGGGTCAGACATTGGTTCACCAGGAGTCGATGGACCACCCATTATGCCAGAGGACCCATATGCTTACATAATGGCTTCTTATCAGGTTCCACCATCGCCTGACTACATGCCTGGCCCCTAGGAGCCGCAGTCACCTCCCCCACTGGACTTTGTTCCTGAGCCGATGTACCCTGAGTACATGCCACAGGAGGATGAGATACTCCTGGTCGAGGAGCAGCCACTACTTGCTGCTGCCTCACCCACTGTAGATTCACCAGGATATGTTCCTGAGTCTGATCCAGAGGAGGAGCCAGAGGAGGACGATAAGGATCCCGAGGAGGATCCAGCTGATTACCCTGCTGATAGGGTTGATGAAAGATGAGATGAGAGAGGAGGAGGAGAGCTTCCTGAGATACATAGCCGATGATGAGGATAAGACGAGGACGAGGACGAGATGAAGAGGAGGAGGAGGAGGAGCAGCCCACTCCGACCGACTCTGTCCACCTGTACACCGTATGACTTCCAATGATAGCTATCCGGGATGAGCCATCATATCACTTCCTCCTAAGGAAGAGTCGAGAGACTTCTGCCTTAACCATTTCTCACACCATCACCACTTACTCCACTATCATCTCCATTACCACAGATACCATCTCCCCCACTTCCAGCATCACCACCAGCATCTGTATTACCTGCATTACCACCTGCTAGTCCTATTCGTCTGTTAGGCTATCGGGCTGCTATGATCCGGCTGAGAGCCGAGACACCATCCGATTCTCATCCATTACCACTACCTATTTCATCACCACCTTTGTAGTTACTATCTTTTAACCGCAGGACAGACAGGCCCGAGATTACACTACCACCTCGGATAAGGTTGGGTATTGACCTTGGTCCTAGGTACGAGATTGAGAGAGTTCAGCTGCAGCTGCCACTAGACCGATTGGAGGTCGTAGGGCAGACTATGGGTTTGTCAGTACTATGGATACCGAGATTAGACGATAGAGAGCCGAGGAGGTCGGCTATGGGATTAGAGACGTTTGGGTAACCTTCCCCTGAGAGAGGCTGTTGAGGAGGTAGCACCGATGACCCTTGGAGGGGTCAATACTAGGTTGACCGAGCTTACTGCAGTTCAGGAACAGGACACGCAGGATATCTATGCTGTGATAGGGGATACTCAGGACAGTCAGACCCAGATATATTAGAGAGTTGAGACATTGGGTGATGATAGTCAGTACCACTATGAGACTGAACGACTACTAGATCAGGAGGCTCTGGTTTTCTGGGAGGCATGGGGATGCTCCATAAAGGTTAGCTATATGGCACGTTCAGAGCTTATGGCATTACGCTCTATAGTGATGGGTCAGCATGCAGTGATTTCATAGTTGCAGATAGCTGACTGTAGGAGTCAGATTGTGACTTCTAAGATGCTACAGGCGGACCACAGGAGGCAGGCAGAGATGCAAGCATTGATATCCATTTGACATACCCCAATATGAGCATCTTATGCAGACTTATTTGACTTAACAATGCAGTACTACAGGGACACGGGTGACGCACTTTAAGAAAGGTGACAGCACTGCTGGGACAGCAGGGACCCTCTGGAGGTCCAGCATAGCCAGTTGCACCGGAGGAGGCCGGTAGTAGTTCATAGACCAGATTATGGCTAGTTGTTTGTATATTAGCCACAAAGTATTAATGGGCCTCCAGGCTTAGTAGGGCTCTAGGTTTATGTTTGTATTCGAGCTATCTTTTGTTACCGCTAAGTATTATGGGTTTTATACCCAGCTAGCACGTAGAAGGATTGTATTTTCATCTTATATCAAGGAATCGTTATGTTTTCCATGTATATATAAATGGGGTATTCATGTCAGGAAGTATATGTTTTGGTTGTAATCGAATTTGTGTGAATGAATGTCGATTTAATCTATACCAGTTTGAACTAGTTTCAGTTTTATATATTTCACTGTGGGATGTGATCTTGTTTTATTTATTGTGTATATGTTATGTCATGGTTAAGATTTTATGAAATCTAACGGGTGTTATACTTTTTGTGATTGAAGAAAATGGCACCGAAAAGAACCGCGAGGGCTAGACCAAAACAACAACTACTACCACATCTGTCACCAATGCCCAGCTTCAGGCAATGATTGACCAAGGTGTCACTGCTGCACTAGCAGCACGTGATGCAAACAGAGCTGGCGATGACAGCCATACTTCGGGAACGGGTGTTAGAAGGACTGAACGCGTTGCCCGCGAGTGCACTTATCAAGACTTTATGAAGTGCCAACCTCTGTATTTCAAAGGCACTGAGGGAGTTGTCGAATTAACTCAATGGTTTGAAAGGATGGAGACTGTGTTTCGCATAAGCAACTGCTCGGTGGAGAATCAGATCAAGTTTTCTACTTGTACTCTTCTCGCAGGTGCTTTGACGTGGTGGAACTCCCACGTTAGGATTGTTGGTCAGGATGTTGCGTATGCAATGACTTGGACAGATCTGAGAAAGAAAATGACTGACAAGTACTGTCCGAGGAACGAGATGAAGAAGCTCGAGGTTGAGTTATGGAATTTGAAAGTGAAAGGTACCGATGTGACAGGGTACAATCAACGATTCCAAGAACTAGCACTACTGTGTGTTAGAATGTTTCCTGAAGAATCAGACAAGGTTGAAAGGTATGTCGGTGGGTTGCCCGACATGATTCAGGGAAGTGTTGTGGCATCGAAACCGAAAACCATGCAGGAGGCTACTGAAATGGCATCCGAACTGATGGATAAGAAAATCAACACTATCGCTGAAAGGCAGGCTGAAAACAAGCAGAAGTTTGATGACATTTCCAAGAACAACCAGAACCATCCACAGCAGAATAAAAGGCAGAACACAGGCAGGGCCTATGCTGCGGCAGGAACTGTGGGGGGGGGGGGAACGGTGACAAGAGACCGTATAGAGGGCCTAAACCTCTATGTCCTAAGTGCAACTACCATCATGACGGTCCCTGTACACCAAGGTGCAATAACTGCAAGAAGATTGGCCATCTGGCCAGAGACTGTAGGAGCCGGCCTGCAACTGCCAACAACAACAATAACAACAACAACCGCAACAACAACAATAACAACAACAACCACAACAACAACAATAACAACAACAACCGCAACAACAACAACAACAACCGAAGAGCCCAAGGGGCAAATACCAATGGCATTACTTGCTATGAGTGTGGAGCCCCGGGCCACTTCAAAAGGGACTGCCCATAGTGGAAGAACAAGAATCAGGGAAATGATAACGGTGTAGCCAGGGCTTATGCAGTGGGAGTTGCGAGGCAAAACCCAAACAACAACGTTGTGATGGGTACGTTTCTCCTAAACAACCGTTGTGCTTCCATATTATTTGATACTGGTGCTGATAGAAGTTTCGTATCTACTGCATTTAGTACCTTGATAGATATTATCCCCACTACACTAGATCATGGTTATGACGTTGAATTAGCTGACGGTAGGATAATTGGGGTAAATACGGTATTACAGGGTTGTACGGTGAATTTTCTGAACCATCCGTTCCACATCGACCTTATGCCTGTAGAGATGGGTAGTTTTGATGTCATAATTGGCATGGACTGGTTAACAAAATACCACGCCGTTATTGATTGTGCTAAGAAGATCGTTCATATCCCCTTTGGGAATGAAATCTTAATTATTCAGGGTGACGGAAGCGGCATGAAAGAGACTCGATTAAACATCATCTCGTGCACCAAGACCCAGAAGTATCTGCTACAAGGATGTCACGTCTTTTTGGCACATATTACCATCAAGGAGACTGGAGACAAGTCAAAGAAGAAGCAACTGCAAGATGTACCGATCGTCAAAAATTTTCCCGAAGTATTTCCCGAGGACTTGCCAGGTCTTCCACATACCAGACAAGTGGAATTTCACATCGATCTAGTACCTGGTGCTGCACCTGTAGCACGGGCACCTTATCGATTGGCCCCATCAGAAATGAAAGAATTGGCGGATCAACTACAAGAGCTTTCCGACAAAGGCTTTATAAGACCTAGTTCGTCACCATGGGGAGCTCCAGTTCTATTCGTCAAGAAGAAAGATGGATCGTTACGGATGTGCATAGATTATCGGGAACTAAACAAACTAACGGTGAAGAACCGTTATCCGCTACCAAGAATTGATGACTTATTCGATCAACTTCAAGGGTCGAGTGTCTACTCGAAGATCGACCTAAGGTCAGGTTATCACCAATTGAGGGTTCGAGAAGAAGACATCTCGAAGACTGCCTTCAGAACTCGATATGGACATTATGAATTCCAAGTTATGCCGTTTGGTTTGACCAACGCACCTGCTGTGTTTATGGACCTCATGAACCGGGTGTGCAAACCTTATCTGGACAAATTCGTAATTGTCTTTATTGACGATATTTTGATCTATTCTAAGAACAAGCAAGAGCACGAAGAGCATCTGAAGATAATATTGGAGTTGTTGAAGAAAGAGGAGTTGTATGCAAAATTTTCCAAGTGTGAATTTTGGATTCCCAAGGTACAGTTCCTCGGTCACGTGATTGATAATAAAGGCATTCATGTGGATCCAGCCAAGATCAAATCCGTTAAAGATTGGGCATCTCCTAAGACACCAACAGAGATTCGTCAGTTTTTAGGTCTTGTTGGGTATTATCTGAAGGGTTTACAAAAATCGCCAAACCAATGACCAAGCTCACTCAGAAGAAGGTCAAGTTTGAGTGGGGTGACAAACAAGAAGCAGTGTTCTAGTTATTGAAGCAGAAGTTGTGCAGTGCACCAATTCTGGATTTACCCGAAGGAAGTAAAGATTTCATCGTATACTGCGATGCTTTGATCAAGGGTTTGGGCGCTGTGTTGATGCAAAGGGAAAAGGTTATTTCTTATGCATCACGCCAGTTAAAGATCCATGAGAAGAACTATACTACTCATGATCTGGAACTTGGAGCAGTAGTGTTCGCTCTGAAGATTTGGAGGCACTATCTATATGGTACCAAGTGTACGGTGTTCATTGATCATAAGAGCTTACAACACATTCTTGATCAGAAGGAACTGAACATGAGACAACGCCGATGGTTAGAGTTGCTTAGTGATTACGATTGCGATATTCGTTATCACCCAGGGAAAGCAAATGTCGTTGCTGATGCTTTGAGCAGGAAAGAACGGGAACCACCGTTAAAAGTTAGAGCTTTAGTCATGACTATTAGCTTGGATCTTCCTAAGCAAATCTTAAATGCTCAGACTGAAGCACGAAAACCAGAGAACATCAAGAGTGAGGATGTTGGAGGTATGCTGATTGAAAATGCTAAGTTTCCAGAGGCAATTAGGACGGAAAAGTTGGAACCTCATACGGATGGAACCCTATGCCTCAATGGCAGGAGTTGGTTACCTTGTTATATCAATTTACGGACTGTGATCATGCACGAGTCCCACAAATCAAAGTATTCTATTCATCCAGGTTCCGAGAAAATGTATCAGGACGTAAAGAAGCTATATTGGTGGCCTAATATGAAAGCTGACATTGCCACCTAGCAAGTGCTTGACCTGTGCTAAGGTCAAGGCCGAACATCAGAGACAATCGGGTTTGTTGGTACAACCCGAGATGCCTCAATGGAAGTGGGACAATATCACGATGGATTTTGTCATGAAGCTTCCTAAGTCATCACAAGGGTACGATACCATTTGGGTGATCGTTGATCGACTTGCAAAGTCTGTAATTTTTATACCCATGAGGGAAACTGACACCCTAGAGAAACTGACGAGAATGTACCTAAAGGAAGTAGTAACGAAGCATGGAATACAGGTCTCGATTATTTGTGATCGTGACCCTAGGTTCGCATTAAATTTCTGGAGGTCTCTTCAGAAAGTTTTGGGTACAAGTTTAGATATAAGTACGGCATATCATCCGCAAACTGACGGACAAAGCAAGAGAACCATTCAAACTCTCAAAGATATGCTTCGTGCTTGTGTGATCGACTTTGGAAATGGTTGGGTTAAACATTTGCCATTGGTCGAATTTTCATACAATAACAGTTATCATGCTAGCATTAAGGCTGCACCCTTTGAGGCACTTTACGGTAGAAAATGTCGTTCGCCTGTTTGTTGGGCTGAGGTTGGAGAAGTTCAACTCACCGGTCCAGAGATAGTACAAGAGACGACTGAGAAAATCATTCAAGTTAAGCAAAGGATGCAAGCCGCTCGTGATAGGCAAAAGAGCTACGCTGATTTGAAGCGTAAGCCGATGGAGTTTGAGGTTGGAGATAAAGTGATGCTCAAGGTTTCGCCTTGGAAAGGGGTTGTACGTTTTGGCAAACGAGGGAAATTAAATCCCAGGTTTGTTGGACCTTTCAAGGTAATAAAAAGGGTTGGAGACGTTGCATACAAGCTCGAGCTTCCTGAGGAGCTGAGCAGAGTTCATAATACATTTCACGTGTCCAACTTAAAGAAGTGTCATGCCGACGAACCCTTAGCCGTTCCGTTGGATGGACTTCATTTTGATGACAAGCTTCAGTTTGTCGAGGAACCTATAGAGATCACAGATCGTGAAGTTAAACGGTTGAAGCGAAGCCGTATCCCATTAGTCAAGGTTCGATGGAACTCCAAGAGAGGTCCAGAGTTTACATGGGAACGCGAAGATCAATTCCGGAAGAAATACCCACATCTGTTCTCAAAGACCGGGCCGTCGTCAAGTGCTGCGTCTTAAGCCTTGAGGACAAGGCTCAGCTAACCGGGGGAGACTATAACACCTCGTGTTTTAGGTCATTGTATGACATTATGTAATTCACAATTTATTTTTAGGGTTTTACGCGTTTGCTCTTAAACCGTAAACGTTAAGTTAAATCGCGTAAACTTAAACTGAAAATGATCATACAATGTAAACGGGCATTAAACGATTAAATGTTTGCAATCAAGCAAAGTGTTATATGTTTATTATGAGGTTATTAAATAACTTTGTTCATCTTATTTTTTTTGGCTACGTAAAATATTGGGCTTTTTTACGTTTTCATATAAATACGTTTAGGCATACCCAGAAGTTCTAAAACCTAACTACGCCTAAACAAATACCCACGATTATACCCAATACTCAAAATAATTAAAATAACATCATATATATACATAAAATGCCGAAAATAAGAGGATGAGAACAATAGTCATCATATTACATAATATCTAGATATTATCATAAAGGTAAGTCTTACACATTTTTCCAACTTGTCATGCTTAACTTAACTAGGGTTAGAAAGTAACTAGGGTTAAGTTAGCAAGATATTTATGCTATAAATAGGCTTGCATGCATGAGTAAGTTCATACTCTTCTATACTTAGCAAAATTTCATTTCTTTCTTCCTTGTCTACTCTCAAAACCCACGGCATCATATTGTCCCCAAACAAAATTCATACTTTGATTTTCTAAGTTCATACAACCCTATACACAACATACTTAAGGTATTCTAAGGTGTTGGGAAGCATTGGTTCTTCATTTTCAAGTAATAAGAAGAAAAAGGAAGGATTAGGGTTTTGAAAACCTAATCTTGGGTTATAAGCTTTGAAGCTTTATTTTTGAATCTAAACACGGGTTTAGAACTCATTTCACATCTCTTACATCATTACTAAGGTTTACTTAAATTCTTTATACTTTTCTTTCTTATGATTTTATGTATTACTTGTTAAATATAGCCATAATCACCACTAATGACTTTTAAATGTATAAAATGGATTTTTATTTGAGTTTATCAATTTATACACTTATTCTCATGTCCTAATGTTATAAATATCATGGAAAAGTAAATATAAAAATATGTTAACTTATAGTTTAAGTATAAACATGTTTAAAGGCTAATTAGGGTTTTATAAGTTTTCTTAAACTTCACATATGAAAATAATGAAAGTAAAAGGATTAAACTTGTTACAATGAAATTATATGGACTAGGGATGATATTAGACTTTATTATAAGTACCACATATGTAAAATATGGTTATAAGGGTTTTTATAGTAAACTACTAACTTAATAAGTACATAAAACAAGGTTTTTTTTATAAAGTTATACCTTAAAACATATGGCTGTTTAAAATTCGAACTTAGACTGTAGGTTGATGATATTTTATAAAATTAATACGCCGCCATGACGATTCCATAATGATAAGAAACTTGAAAAACCGATCTATAACGAAAAAGATACGTTAAAAACGAGTTTACGACTATAAATACTTTTATAAAACTATTTTTATAAAAAGTTACTATTCATTACAGCAACTTTGAGTTTAGAACACCTAAAATATGATATAACTTTTGATTATGAGATCGTACACGCAAGAATCGTTCAAAACGGAACTATAACGAGTAAATTACGACGTTTTCGATAATTAAAGTTTATAAAAGTAATTTTATAAACTATGAACAGTAAAAATATATTCATCCGTGGCATTTATCTTTATAAAATATTTTACAATCTTTTAATAACTGTGAACGTACTCAAGAATCACTAAAAAATCGGAGTTAAAAAGAATCATACGTTATTCGGAATACAAGTTTACGCTAATTAAACCTTAAAACGACATAATGAGCTGTATGACAGTAATTTTTACTAATCATCACAGAATTTCTTAAAACTTTAAAATGTAATATTTTGATTTCGCTTCGTCTTACTACGAAGACGTGGAGTAAGAAACGACGAGCATCGGGTTTAAAACGGACCATGTTAGGTCATTTTTACGAAAAGTATATTTATAAACGTTTTTACTTTATAATACTATTTTACTTAAAACGATTAGTCGGTGATTTTTGCTATATAGAAATTGAGTGTGTTATTCAAATGTGCTATATTACTAGGGAGTTTCATAATGAGGCATCTTCGATGGCGTATCGCTGAGTTTGTTGGAATTTACGATTTAAAAGGTGTCCTTAAAACTCCTCGTACGTCATGCTATGACCTCTTTTTTAAGATAGCCACGTCCGAACGATAGTACGATGTAAAAACAACCTAATAAGACTTATATTCAGAGTTGTTAATTAAAAAGTACTCTATTACTTATACAGCTCTTAATTAAATAGGTTGCATTTATCGTCTTGTGTGAGTTTTATCTGGAGATTAATTGAGCTATCTGTACTCAAGGTGAGTTTCATAGCCCACTTTTTACAGTTTTAATGATTTATTATTTTTGGGTGAGAACATGCTTTGTTTTATAAATTTGGACGCAGTGTTGTATGTATATTAATTATGTGTTGCCTAAGTAGCGATTAACCCTACTGTGTCCCATTATTCATGAACTGTTATTGCATAGATGTTAGTTGGTAATTACATTATGTCGAGCGCGAAATGATATAAAAGATCTATTGGGATTAACCTCCCCGTTTGGGTGATTTAGCTATCATTTGGAGCGATACGTTGGACCAGTGTCGGATTGGATGTTGCGGGTTACAAAATCTGTACGGGCAAAATAACATGACTAAAATAGCAAATATAGGTTGATGAGCTTCTGGTGTCATGAGCTTAGAGCAAACAAATAATTGGGTTTTTGTGATTGTTGGCATATGTTGTAAACATCTCGTGAAAGTCTTGCGGTCATCATAAATTTTAATACTTAAACCTATGAATTCAACCAACTATTTTGTTGACGTTTTACGCAATGTTTTAGGAGGTCATTAGGCACGAGATTGCAAGGATGCATTGATTATGTTTTGGATTGTACAGTTAAAGACTTATGTGTATCATGTTTTGGGAAATCTATGTTGTCTTTTGTAATATTAAACAAAGAACAAGTAAAGCTATAAGCTTTTGTAATATGTCTTTTGTTTAAATCCAATGTATCAATTTAAACGACTTTTGTGTCGTTCTTATATATATCTTGTGCTGTTGATCTTGAAGTAACATGCCCCGGATCCTTATTCTGCTGCGACCCATTTTGGGGGTGTTACAAAATACTTTTAGGTGAATCCCGCAGAATATTGTCAGGTTACTGGCGAAATACTTACAGGTTTTGAATCCCGCGGTATACCACCTTCACCTCCGCGGAATATGACTTCAGTTTGCAGGCGGAATACTGGGTATAACAGGTTTTTGAATCCCGCGGAATACCATCCTTATCCCGAAGATTACGGTTTTAAGTTCCTGCGGAATACAGCTTCGTTGAAGACAGTTTATGTTTGGTTTATTTCGCGGTTACGTTTTACGTTAAGGTTGAAGAAGACATCTAGTTTGAGAAAAGGCGGGAAGTTTTTTAAAGGTTTTACAAGCGGATTACGATTTTTTTGGATTTGAAATTCATCGTTTGCGGGTCTTGTAACAACTACCATTAGAATCGCGGTCCTTCAACGATCATCGTAACACATTTGTTTTATATTCAATCAACTCGAAACGAATCCAAAAAGTCTAACCTACGTATTTCTTTTCAAACGAAGAAGATGACTAAAGTTTCTATACCATACATACGTGTAGTACATTTCAAACAGAAGGCTAAATATATTGTTGGTAGGTTCAAAAAGCAAGGGTTCATTTGTTTATGAAAGGGTTCAAAACATAAGGGTCATGTTGTTTTGGAATCTACACCTTTAAACCTCTAACTTCAAGTTAAATTCACTTTTAGCCCTCGGTCTTCAAACTAATTTCACCATTATCCTTCCTTTAATCCGTAACAACCATTAGTCATCTAATTTGGATTTTAATTGCACCGTTAGTCCTTATTAGTGATTTAACCAACTGTTTGTCATTTAAAATTTGATTCGTGTTTAAGTATATACTTATATAGCAACCCTAATACAGATCCTAACCGAATGCCCTTGACCAAGGCAAAAGGTCAAATTCCACAAAAGGATAAAATACACAAGATAGAATCAATGATAAAAAGATTCCGGAAGAGATATTCCC